>JAQGBH010003280.1:0-20468 GCA_034698265.1 Sminthurinus aureus | reverse complement strand
ATCCATTCTAACTTTGAGGTTAAATATTTTTTTAACCACGCAAAATTTTAAAATTATGTTTTGATGGGAATAATGCTTAACATTTTGGTAATAACTCCTGGTAATCTTAGAATTTTACAATACTGCCCTTTCAAGATATACCAACAAGTATCAGAAAAGTCTAACCATCCAAAAATATCCGTGCCGAGCCTTAGTATGTACTATGTACATAATACGTATTATGCAGACATTGGTACTAACATGGATTTATAGGGATTTTCTGGTTGGTGCTGTTATTTTTTCCGTTTTAAACAGGTATAATAATTTTTGAACAGCTAGATATAAAATGTTTTTCCAACTTTTGAAATCGACAGTAAAATGTTCTGAAACATTCTGAATTCTGAGAATCGCAAGAAAATACAAAGTATTTTGTGCATTTTGTATTTTGTATTATCTCTAAAATATACGACTGGTATTTATTAATTATACAATATAGCTGTCCTATTGCCCATTATATAACCGTGGGAGTTATACGTATGTATTTTATAGTCGAATATAAATGTTCCTCGTTTAAAAATTTCCTAGAAATATTGACTATGGTTATGAAAATAAAATTTGGGTGTTTAATGAAAAATTGCTCACAGCATGTAGTCAATGTTCATAGTGTTCAATGTTCACTCTCAGCTTCTATCTTCTACTCGTATCTTGTATTTTGTATTTCGTATCTCATGTTCTTCCTCTTTTACTGGTTCTGATTCTGGTTCTGGAAATCTTGACCTAAGCTCACAGTGCATTTTGTTATCAAGTGTTGCGCCTCTTGCCTATTACCTATTGTACACTGTTTTGTCAGGTCGACTCGGGTGTGTGGTTATTCATTGTAGATAAATTATAAAGGCGATAGAGGCATTTGAGATTTGATTGTTTGAGGAAATGCATATAACATGATTCAAGATTCACAATTCCTTTCTACTAAATACTACATACTGAAGTAAAATAACAAGTAGCAAGTAACAGAACAACTTAATTTTCGCATCCCAATAATAACGTTAAAAAATGATATAAAACGTCTTCATTAGCGGTATATAATACATTTTTTATTCATCTATCATCCATCATCTATAGATAAGAGACCAAAAAGACCACTCGTGTTACACATAACATGTAATTGATGTTTATCCGATTGAAGTGCGTTGCCGACTTTATTAGTTTATCGTTTTACACAAAAATCTCAAGGATGATGGGCATGAGCACATATTACATATTACACCTGAGGTACGCTGTATGTTGTATGCTGTGAACCTAGAGCAAGCATGAGGACTAAGGATGAGTACAAGGTACAAGCAAGAAATCCGAAATGGTTAGTTACTCTTCAACTCATTTATAACAATACACAACTCATACAAAGAAAAAGAAGAAGACACTCTGTATTTTGTATTTACTTTTTAGTAGTTACCAACATTGGATGAAATATTTTAACATGTGCACTGTACAATGTACGGAGTACAATGTAGATATGTACATTCACTTGATGGCTTCATGGTTGGCTGCGAGGAAAATGGAAAAAAAAATAAAAGTGTAAACTGCCTCTGCAAGAAGATTATTTGATAAGTTCCTTCTGATGATCTTTCTACCTCCTCTTGGTCTTATCTTTCAGCTTCGGGTTTTTATTTACACAGAAAATAGACAGAGTTTCAGAAATCCAAGTAAAAACATTCAACGTTCTTGTATGTTTTCCTCCGCATTCCTTAGACAAAGTATGAACAAGTCCATATTCCATGTAGAATGTAGACAATAGACAACAAGTAGACAATAGACAACAACTGCATGTTGATCACATCTACTAATTTATCTAGGTAGAAAATCCTTTCCTGAATTTTCACCGTAACGCCTGCCAAGTGCCAATGCCAATGCCAATGTATGTTAAATGTTAAATCTTGTTGTCTTTAAATCCAAATCCAAAAGTCCAAATGTTGAACTCATAAATCAAAGCACCGTTAACTGTTAAAAATTTAGATTTTTTCCATCCTTATTATTTTTGACTTTGCACCTCGTTACACTAAACATTCGAGTTGTGGACCTAATTAGGAAAAATTTGATGATGATGCTTATGCATATGTACATTTGTAGATAGAAATGGTCTCCGGTCGCAAATTGAAATAAAATAAAAGACACTTCATATTCTGTTTCTGCTCATCATTACTAGACTTTTGATTAGATGAGTAGCGCAAAGTGCAATATCATAAAAAAGTCGACTGACACTTGTATTTTATTTTTTATATTGCACCTGTATTTTTGTACTTGATACTTGATACACAACTGTTGCATGTGGATGGTGTCAAACAGCCGCGTTGATGAATTACGACTTATGAGCAACAACAAGTTCATAAAAATTAGTTTTAAGGTTTTTGGAGCTAAAGTTGAACTTCTTATGAATGTTCCCAGTTCCCAATTCATTCTCCCATATAGATTTTGACTTGTGTCTTGTGCTACTTTTGACTTTAATTTTTCCGCATATTTTCTTTCCCCCGAACAAATCAAACCTTTTGGCGAGCGAGAGACAGAGGAATTAAAAATTAAAACTCAACCAAAACTGCAAAACTATATATGTATTCTGTACCGCGGACCCTAAAATGAGGTGGAAAACTATTGTGTGTGCCTTATTTTTTATCTTGTCATTACTTTACAAACCACTCAGCAACTGAGCAAAAAAAGAAAAAACTTGATTCAACTTTACCAAACGAGAGACTGATATTACAATGAATAGAAAGGTATTGCATTTGTATTGTGTATTGTACATATTGTATATTATATCATTCATTTATTACTCACCAACTTAACCTTCTGCTTCGAACTCTCCCGATTATAAAACTAATATTTTATTTGATACTTTTCTTCCTTTCTTCACTATTCACATGGAAAATCCTGACAGGGATAACTCATTCATCTCGTTTATTTTAATTTGACACAATGGAAAATGTTCAACACGACTTAAGACTGTCGTATTCTCATTCAGTACAGAGTAAAGAATAAAGCAATGAACTTCTGTCTGTCTGCTGTCTCTTTCCCTATCGCCTATCCATCTACTTTTTCTATTGCCCTCTACATGTGTACAAAAAGATATCCATTTCAAATTTCAAATAAATATATCAGTGTCATATTGAAAGATACATAAAAACAGAAAATTGTTCGCTGGTGTACTTGTAAGCATTCGTATCTGTATTTGTATTTGTATTTGTACTAGTCATCATGATCTGCAATTACCAATTACAGATTACAGATACGTTGAATGTTCATCATACATGATACATGCTAGATACGCCAATACAGAGCTTAATTTTCAATAGAAAATTAAAGTTCAAAATCCCATCTATTTAAAATTTAAGTACACAATGGAAATTGAAAAAATCAATATAGAGTCATTTAAATTTTCTATTTAAAAATACAACGAGTGAAATTGCAAAGTCACAATTTTTACATCACATTCACAAGAGGAAGAATCAAGTAAAGTAGAATAAACATTTGTGTGTGTGTGTGTGGCTTTCATTGACCATTGGCCATTGGCGATCACTGAACTACGCTGAATTGAACTGAGCTGAATAATAAATATAAAATATATGTAACAAATATCTACGAGAGATCCCTTAATTCTACATACTTTATGAACTTATACGTTCATTTTGCACGTTTGAAGCTAAACATTTTTACCATTTACTAGTAAGAAAAAAATGACATTTTTCGGTTTGAGCAAATAACACAACTTCCTACCGGACTTACAACACAAATGACCGTAAAAAAATTCACGAAGATAGCGTTTCACATTTTTTATCTATACTCCATAGTTGCATTATCTGTATTTTTGAAAGAAACCGGATGAGGAAGAAGATATTAACATATAATATGTACGTGTATAAATTATTCAAGTCGGAATTAAAATTTAGGAATAATTCTATTGCTAAAAATATGTAGAGAGTTGAGAGTTGATACTTGATGTATGTACAATGTACAGGTTGAATGTATAGTTTATAGTTTTACGGTTATTTTCTCATCCCGATTATACTATTAACTATTATAATATCACTATTATTACTCGTACGCATTATATCATATATTATGCAAAAGAGGCTCTTACTTCCAACTTGGAACTCTGAATAATATACAAAAGGAGAAATGATAAGGAATGCACACTAATAGTTTAATCGTTGCTTGTCCTCGACTAAATTGTAGATGTAGTTGTAAAATTTGTACAAGTGGAGAAAGGAGAGAAAAAAAAGTGGACATAATAGAAAGAATTTATACTAGATGCTAGATACTAGACACAAGACTCAAGTCGAGTGGCTACTGTCTACTCATTCTCTAAAAAAAATCAAAATTAAAAGTCGTGGACAGATTGAAAAGATGCAAATCTTTCCTTTTCTCTTTCTTTCGTTCTTCATACGTCTCCATCTGTGCATATCATCCCTTAATGGGTAAATACATGTACATGTGAGTGTGTGTACTATACACTGTCCACATATGTGAACTATTGAGTGTGACTGCAATTACATTTTGTGTCTGTATTCTATATCAACGTCTTTTTATGTAACAGTTGTCTTTTTCCTGTCTTTGTTTCCTTTCAACTCTCCACTATCCACTACTAGCTCCTTCCAGAAGAACTGTCAACAATTTGAAATTGGAATGGAAAAAACAGACTTGCTTTTTGTCATCAGTCTAGAGTCAAGACTCTTGAGTCTCTAGTTTCTAGTCTCTAATCTCGCATATCATTAGATTGTATATTATTTATATGTTATGTGTCATGTATTACGTACCTCCGTGTTTGTTGCCATGCTCCTCCATTTATAATTGCAACTAAACAGTTACATTCACCAGTTATCCCTTAAAATTAGAATATGCGTCCATGACATGCATGGGAACGGAGAAGTGAGAACGGGAACAAGATTTACCATGAAGAAAAGAATAAAATTTAATTTGCAGGGTTCCAAACAAAGAAAAAGAACAGATCTTTTATCGTATCCTAACTAAATATTTTCATAATGAGAATAGTGTAGAGCGTATTGTATGTGTGTAGTATTCAAAATTCCATCGTACATTCCATCGTATTCATTTGAATTTGGATCAAGAAAAATTAGTTGTAAATTGTAAACTCTCCATTCTCCTTTCTTCTGAGTCATTGCATGTTGGGTTCGTGTTAAAAACGAAAACAAAATGGATGATTATTATTATTACTCGTTTCCTCGTTTGCTCTTCACTCTCCACTCTGAATTCTGCATACTCCATGAGAAGATTTGATTTAAGCTTAAAATCGTATGGTCAATCTCACATCTCACACAACTCTTTACCATGTACAATGTACATACATACATGTCCGTCTTTCTGTGTGCTGTCTGCCTATGGGGACTCCTGCACGAAATTATTGTAATGGGAGGACGATAATAATTGAAAACGCACCACGAGACAGTCCAAATCAATGCATTGTAACAATACAACGATAGTAATGTAGCTACTCTGGTTTTTCTCAAATTGTCAAAAGACAAAAGACAAAGTTTTAACCAAAATGATGGTAACGACGGATGATACTTACTATACTTATTAGCATATGATAATGACGATTGGATGAAATGTACAGTATCTGAATCAAATGCAAAGTTCAATATTCAACATGGAATTATGCATACAGTCACAACGGGAACGCGACAAATATGTCAAGCATTTTTTAATGTCTAAAGTCTAAAGACCGAATTCACAGGAAGAGGAAATATATATGATAAAGACATTACATTGTATTTGTATTTTGGATTGCATATGACATGGAGGTGAATGTGCTCAAAACAGACTATCAGACTATCAGCTGCTTGAAATCGTGGCTTTTCGTATGTATATTTACAACTTGATTAAAATGATAAAAGTGATGTGTAATATAAAATATAAAATATAATATTGCACCGATTTCCGTGGAGGTGACCTTTACTCTTGACTTTTGTCTCGTTTTCCGCTGGTCTCAAACCAGACGAATGTGTCGTGGCAGAAATATTAAGACTTCATAGTAATAATAATATTGTTATTGTTATTTTATCTCTCTGACTTTTCCTATGCATGGAATAAATTAATTTACTTTATATGGAGATCAACAAAGAGACAGACACTGTGGGATAAAACAACAAATATGACCAATGACCAGGACTTGGTCACGGAAAGTTCAACATAATACTGTGTAGCAAAAGTGTGTAATCCTTTAAAACTTAATTTTATTAGATGCTAAATCGTCACACGCACAGAGTTCGGAGACGGAGATGTAGACGGAGTGAACATGTCTCTGTCAAATAATTCTTCTCAGATTTCGTTCCTAAGCTTAAATACTTTTGACATTTTGATTAGGTAAAATGTAAAATAAATATACATACAAGTGCGTACAGCCAACTTCCTTTCACATGTGGGTCGCACTGTGTCTCAGTATTCAGTATGCCTTTCTACAGATGAATCAGATGTATGTATTTTGTAGCTTAGAGATATAAAGAACAAGAAATGCTTAAATTGTAACTGTAACTATAATATTCCATTAAAATGTATTATAAAACCTCCATTTATATAATATGTAATGTGTACATTATTAAACATTACGCACGTTTTTTCCGTTTTCATGTCATAATGCGTAAACGCATGTTTAACCTTTACGCAATGCGCCACGTGTGTAGGGTAGAATATCAAAATTCTAAAGCCATGACACGTTACACGTTACATTATCTCAACTTATCGGAAAATCAGAGAAAAACAGCTTTTCTATATGACTAAATTGGAAGTTTGGAAGAATCAGAGTTGATCTATTGTCTTGTAGTTTAGTTTCTGTTATTTGCAGTAGGTACAGAAATGATTTGTGATTTATGATGTATTGAAAATTCACAATGAGGAAATATTAAATTCATTGCATTTCATGACTTTGATTTGTTCTCCATCTCTGTCCAAAAAGTTTGTGCCCACAGTGTCTAGTACCTAGTGTCTAACACTACTCCTACAATACTGAAATACACTCAGATGTAATGCAGAAAGATTTTGTTTTCTTCTACCTTTTACCTTCTACAGCCCTCCAAATATATACAAATTGTACAATCTGATCGGAGATCTGAATAATCAGCACTTCGATTTCCACTACTAAGTATATTTACAGTACCGTCAACAGTACTTCACACATTTATCTATATAATTTTACAGATTCAAGATTCAAGTACTTGACACGCTGTGTCTACCAGTATACAAAATACAGTACATGTTTATGCAGTATGTGTACTGTACACTTTAGATAACGTGAAAAGTACGTGGTCCCGTTTTTTCAAAGATTTTTACATTTACTTGTACAAATACATTTATATTCGTGCTTCACATTGCACATTCATTTCATAATGATTAGTGCACGGTGGACTTTATTCACTCCATTAAATAACTACAAACTACATGTCCAAGATCCATCGACTTACATATATAGATGCTTCTGCTTATGAATGGCTTTTCTATCTATACAGTTAGTTTTTATATAATATATTTTTCGTTTTTCGTTTTGACAATCAGACATCCAAAGTCATCCACAGCTAAATAAGCCATCAGACATCCGACCAACTAATAACAATAACAAAGACCAAGTAGATAAGTAAAGTGTACAATGTATTATGTATTATGACGACAAAGACAAGGCTAATGATTACTATGAAACTGAATAAAAACGAATGCAATGACGAGGAAGACGAAGACGAGGAGGAGGAGGAGCAGCAGCGAAAAGGCTTACTATTATTAGCAAGAAAAACTAGATAGATGTTTGAGTTTTTATAGATAGATTGGTCGGCAATCGGCATCGTCACCGGCACTCAGCATTATCATTCCCTTGAATTCGCTCACAAAACAACTTAGCAACTCAATTCACAATTCAAAATCAACAATCGTCATCAGTCGTCGCATGTCAATTCTGTCATTTCTACTGTCAATTCAAGTTTCCATCCAAACTCCAAACTAATCATGGATGCTGAATACGATGAATACATTTATATTATTACTCAATATATTATACATTTTATATTTGTATCTTGTATCACACCAGAAAATAACATAATATATTTATGTATAAAGTGTATGCACATAACAAAACTTGGAACCGCACGTCTCTACTCTCGACTGTCGACAACGTTGCGGATTTATTTATTTATTTATTTTGTAAGTTGTCGAGGCGGCACTTTTACAACTTTTGATTTGATTTGACTTGATTCCATTCGTACATGTATGTTGAATTAGACTTTAGGATGGATCGGTTTGGGCAGCGAACAAGCTTTTGAATTTGGATTTTCAATACGAAAGAATCGATTCATAATTTGGAATTAAAAAATGACGAGTACAATAAAAGGCAGAAAGGAGAATTTGATTGAGTACAGCAGTATTCAACAAATACTTGATACTCGATACTAGGAATTGTGACTGCAGACAAGCCCAAATCTCAAGACTCAAGTACACGTTTAGATTTAAATCCCAAATCAGGCATTTCTTCGATTGCATCCGATTTATCATCAAGCTTCAAGACAAAAAAGTGCATGTTACAGGTACGGAACGTAAAAAACGGTATGACTTGGATGACTTGTACAAACAGCGGAAAAGGAGATAAGTACACACTCACAAGTCACAAGAGACATCCATATATCATCGACTCAGCGTGTCACATCTCACAACTCACAACCTTTCAAATGATATCATGCACCATTTTGTTATAATTCCTAATTCATCCATTTAATACGTAATTAGCCTAGTATTATGCAGTTCTAGGACTTGGGACCCGTTCTTAATTTTTCATACGGTCCAAAGTCGACAGTCAATAGTGGATGGTCGACAGGTAGCTACGAGTATTGATTGTGTATTGTATCTTGTATACAGTATACCTTCAGTCAAAGATGAGTGATGTGTCAATAAAACTCGATGATGGCACATTAATACACACTTTAAGCATCATCAGAATCAGGATGATCGAATGATCAGCATCATGATGCTTCAATTAATTAAAAAGCTTGTCATTTCCTACTTGTACATTGTACATATATATTTTTTTACTGTGTCCGGGTGATATGTACACACACAACACACCACATACACAACATGTGTTTACCAAAGTCACCCCTTCAATTTCCAAAGACAATAGTCAATAGCATTAGTGACTAAAGCATCCCCCCAACTTTTTAACATACCGGTAGACGCTTACAAAACAATGTGCAAAATACAAAATCAACTGTATTGTGGTTTGTGTTTTCAACTAATCTAATGAAAACTCTCTGACGCTCTCTTCACTGAATAATTTATCATTTATCATTCATTGTTTATGAAGTATCTTGTACAGCACCATGTCTGCATTATGTATAAAAAAGTACTGAAAATTGAATGAGATTGACAAGTGAGAAATATTTGTGTATTATTCCATACGTGTTTCTTGTGTCTTGTTTGCACGTTAATTTAACACAGGATCAGCACATGATAACAGATAATAGAATAAGCACATTTATGATTTATATATTTGTGCTATGTGTTATATTTATGTACAGCCGTAGGATTCTTGAGTTGACATAGATGAGATTTGATTCCCTTTATGTCTATCCTTTTCTTAATTTCACAGTGAGTGTTGAGTTGTGTTGAATGCATGAAAAATTATCGTCATATGACATACGACGATAATATTGTAAAATTTAAAACGTAAAAAATACTGCACTGCCTTGAGTCTTGAGTATAGAGACTTGAGTGTTTGTGTACTTATGTAAATGCATAAATTATGCACATAAATAAATTTATTACACATGATACACGGTGCTTGTATTACAAATTACAAGACAAGACGAGGATCGAGAGTTGAGAATGTGACGACTACAGTCAACTTAACGGTTTCTGGTATTATACAGGATCCAAAAGAGGGAAATTGAACCTTTGATTACCGCTTTACATCATACATCATTAGCATTATACATTACGTATTACCCATGAATATGAATGAAAACGGCTTAATAATATCCACAACTTTTTACACCAAGAGATTTGATGATAAATGACTTTGAATCCTGAGTCTTGAGTCTAAAGTCTAGAGCCAGAGCGGATAAATTCGTGTGTACAGTGTATAATTACTACTTACTACTGAACTAATTGTGTGTAGGTAAAGTAAGAATTTCAAATTGGGATTCATCCTTCCCTCGAGCTCCAAGTGTCGAGTTGTCGAATGCAAAATGGAAATGAAAGAGGAATTAGAATTAAAACTTAAACCAGACTTTGGAATTTGGATTTGAAAACCTAGCTAAATCCCATCACATAATAAATAACAAACCCTCGTCTATTTTTGCCATCAATAGTTTCTGTCGTATTCATTTCCTTTAGTTAGATTGTAAATTGTAAATGTGGATTGTGGATTCCAGGCGATTTCTGCATCTTGGTCCATTCTTGTTGAAAATAAGGTTTATTCAAAATTCAAATCCCTTGTGAATTGTGAATGAAGAACGGACAATTTACAAGTTGAAAAACTGCCTTGTTGTGGTTGCTGGTTGTTGCTATTATTGTTGATAACTTTTTTATTCCTCTAATAATCTCCATGTACATAAATTCTTTACTCCATGCTCTATACATAGCCAAAAGTATTTGAAATTTGTACAACATTATGCATGTTCTGTAATTTTATAGGATTCTCAGTGTTGGAGGTTGGAGTGAACACAAAGTGGGCATAGACAAACATGCTCATGTGCACTTATGTATCATGTAGATATATCAGATGCTCAATGCTCATGTACAACTCATGTAGACTGTAGAATGTAGAATCATCTTTCCTATTACTAGATATTCTTACTGTATGTTGGATGTGGGTTAGTGGCACTGATTTAGAGAAACAAAATTCAATTAAATGTTCATAAATTGTACAAGGTGTCAAAGTTTTTATGGTTTGTCACTCTGGTTTATCTACGTATAGAATAAACAAGATAGAATCACAGAATCATATTTGCTTATCCTTTCTCATCACGAATTTACAGAAAAATTTCTGATTTACCATCAAACTGCAGAATGCACTCACTAAACATAAACAACACAACTCAGCATTGAGCATCATCATTGACTACATGGAAGATTCACAGATTGGAGATTGCTTATTTCTGTATGTACAAAGTACAATGTACAGTGTACAATTCATTTTCATTCTCAATCGGCTTGGACATTTATGAATCTTAAACTGAATACAAAGCACAAAACACAAAACTAAAAGATAAACCAGCTCTTGAAGTTTAACAGACACCTGTAGTCTTTACGTTACAAAATAAACCCAAAGGTTTATTATCAAAGTATGTAATCCACAATTCCAAATCGACAACCCTGATTTTACCTCAAACAAGTGTGGGTCGCTGTCGCTGTTTTTGTTGTTGTTGTGATTGTTACGATTCAAGAAAAACATAACCAATATCCAATATGTATCAGCAATTCATTATCCATTTTCAATGTTCATGTCCAGTGTCCACACATCTATTTAACATGTGTAATGTGTGCTGATTACACATACCATTTTTGGGTAGAGTAAGAGTAGCTTTAATCTACAATCTACTCCTTAAGTCACAAAATATAAAATATTTACAATGTGCAGTGTGCACCTTTGACCACTCATCCTTGTCTTTGTATTCTACTGTATTGTTTTCCTTCAATTGAGTTCAGTCGGACGATCTGCCTATGTTAAACAAATACTAAATAATATGCGAATTACATCATAAAAGCTGAAGGCTGAAGGTTTTGGCACAAATTGATGGGTGATGCTGAGACTCATAATAATATGTATATATTCACAGATTACTAAATTTCATATTTTAATTACCTACATTCCAAAAATGTACGTGTGTAAAAAAAAAGACTAGTCTAAAATCTGAAATGAAAGTACAAGCAACAAATACGTTGCACATAATCTCATATTTTAATCGGCCTGTTTTCCTATTTTCCTTATGAATCTGCTTTTGACCTATCAACAATGATGACAACAGCCCCTAAAATCATTCAAAATTACAGAAATATCGACTAACTGGATAACAAAAGCCTTGAGTATGGTTTAGATAAATGTTATAAACAGAAAATGTCATGAAAATGTTTTAGTTTAGATTTAGATTAAGTTGAAGATTTTGGTGCTGATATGGCATGACAGTGAATAGTCAGTTATATAGTCAATAGTCATGAGTACATCATGCACGTCAGTTTTTACCACTTTCAACAGTAACAAAATTCAGTCAGTTTTTCAAACATTCCATGAAAAAAACTACAGCTATAAATATATTGTAAAAATTATCTTTCCTAATTTTTTTGGCACGATTTCCTACAATATCATACTTGAGGTAATTGATAATGGGGAAAAGGTGGAAGAACAAAAAGGAAAAGGAAAATGCTCCCATAAACATAATCGAGTTGAATTATTATTACGATCGTTATTACTGCACAGTGATCTTTTTTCGTGGAATTTTTGGCTCTGATGTAAACGTCCAGTCCAAAAAAACAACGTTAGTGCCATTACACATTACATAAATTCACACACATCAGAAATCATAAGGTGGCTGTCAACAGTAAAAAGTAAAAACGGGGAAGAAAAAAAGTATATATGAATACAATGTTATACATGCTCCGCGTAAAAGCTAAGTACAATAATTTGTGAGCGTGTGTACGCAATAAAATGTTTTCAATTCCGCACAGTAGAATATGATACATATGCTAGAGACTAGAGAGTAGGAAAGTAGAAACAGAAACTGAAGCAGACGAATATTATAAATTACAGATTTAAAATTGGCTATAGAAATAAAAAAGCTGTAGATTGTAGACTGTAGACGGAAAGGAATGTGGTCAATATTCTGAATTACCTTGAGAAGAATATGATGAAAGATGTATCTCTGTATCTCTGAGAGACGAGTTGAGGATGATGAAGGAAGAACAAGGTGGAAAACCAAAGAAAACACGAGTCACAGTCTCTTCTTTAAATCTTCATACAAGTATATGTATATATGTAAAATAAAATAAAACTGATTGTTGAAAACGTACAACAATAAACAAGATTGAGTTGTTCAAATCTTTTTTGGAAATGTCTGATGAAGAACAGGAGCAGAAAAAAACCGACGTGAGCACAGAATTTTTCTTGATGTCGTCGTCAACGCGGCTTCACAATCAGTAATCAGTTTTTCGTGTTCTTCTAATCCGCTCTATGATATTTTCTGTGTATTCAACAAATGTCCGAACCAACAACTATAAGTACAAGTACAAGTGTATGATAATGTAATGATTGTACTTTTATTTTTCTCTCGCTGTTTGTCTGTCTGTCTGTGTATTTGAGTTTTTGAGTTTTTAGCTCGATGCTCGATTAATTGGTATAAAGATTGAAGAGAAACTTTAGACTATTTTTCTTGTTGCTCTCTGCTACGATTTTACGTCTCAGAGGCTGATTTTAGTGTTGGTGAATCCTGATAGAATGGAAGTTGCTGACTGCAAGAATTTCAGGAAGCGTCGGTAAGAACGTCTCTTGTTGACTCTCTCTCTCTCTTTACACAAGAATCCATCCACCTCACCAATCTCATCCGTGTGCAATGGCTTATGGTTAATAGCTTATACCCCTTGCTTGATGCTTGCCTGATACTTTGCTTTTCTCGTGGTACGGACTACGGACACTCATCCTCAAGTCCTAGTTCAGTTCAATGCTACACATATATATATATACTCTACACTCTGTACTGTATACACATCACACATGTACGCTTACTTGGTATTTGTATTTGTATCTATTTACTTGTTTTCACATTACGAATAGACACTCTAGATTCTAGATTCTAGATACAAAATGTGTGTAGCAATATTGTAGGATCCTATATGAATTAAGTGGGCCCTGAAATGAGCATCTTCAAGTGAAATCTACGAATGTGACTTCCCTCCTTTGGTTCCCCTAGGTGAATTTACTTGATTTTTGATTTTCCTTCCCTGATGTAGATGTGTACTTAAGACCATAAACCATAATAGATAATTTGTGCAGAGACATATACAATGTACATTGTACACGTACATTTTCATAGCATAAATTCCACATCACGTTACTAAACCACCCCCTCAAAAATAGGATAACAGCTCAAGAACTTGAAAATATTTCAAAGCATATAAGCACGCGTATAAAAAAAAAGGAGAAAATTTCATTTCTTCATAATTAAAAAAAATTCATTGCATATGCTCTAATCAGACAGAGGACAATCCGAAAGTTCTTAAAGAAAGGATTTCCAAAAACAGTGATACAGAATCAAACAGTCGCAAGTCACAATTAGACCGAATGCAAATGGGTAAAAAGTAAAAAGCCTATCCTTTAAAATGTTATGATAGAATCATGAATTGAAGTATAATTATAATAATCTGTTGATTTGAATTTCGGAATTTTCCATCTCTTGACTAATACACGAGTTGTAAGTTGTAAATTGCAGCCCTCTTAGCACATCAGTTTGTATTCAGTACAAATAAATTGGAACTGCATACATTCTACATTTTACATACAACATACAGAAATGAAAATCAAGAAAACGTTTTTTTTTGTCAAACACTGATTAAAAACGGCTTTGACTATCAATTTCCAAAAATTATTGGGCTTAAGGCTTTACTAGAATCTAGAATAATGGTACCCGAAAAATGCATAAAATTAAGTAAATTTCTCTAGTCTGAAGAAATTTTACACAAGATTTAAAAGCTTAACACTGAAATAATTCATCTGCTAGATTACAGATGGATTAAACAAGTGCTAATGAATGGGTAAGATGACGCCGATTCATTACATATTACATACAATAGGATATTATGTAGGCATTAGGTATTAGTTATTAGTTAGTTCCCGTAGAATTACAGATTACAGATAGAGGAAGTGAAGGAAAGCATTTAAACTACCTCCAGCTGAATAATTATTATTCTTTATGACCTCCCCACACTGAACACTGAACCTATAACACACGCACATCGCACATCCAAATTCCAAATGTACAAAGTAGCAGCATGCAGCATGCAAGAACATTAGTTTTATATTATTTCAATTTTTGATCGTTAGCTCATGGTTCGTTTCTAGTAAGTACTAATACATTGGTTGAAATTAAACTTCCTGCTACACTTTACACAGGAAACTTCAAAGCTCTGCCTCTGATGTAGTCTCCGTCTTGTATGAAATATTGTATGCATGTGTGATTTTTCAAAGAAATATATGCAGAGAAATATAAACACGACAAAGTATTGCTTTCAAACACGCAAAAAGTTTACATGTTTTCTACTTCATTGCATTCAGAATTCAGAAGCACTAGGAATCACTAGGGTATTTGTGGTGATGGATCACAGATGTATTTCAATGTATAATGTATTCAATGTCCACTGTCCACATTTGCAGATTCATAGAATGAAATGAAAAATGGCAGAGGGAGAATTATGGAAAGAAAGTTATATAATACAGTCATATAATTTATTAGCTGTGTTTTTGTTATCCTGTTGTTTTCAAACTATCTCATACATTTACATTCTTTTAGATTTCAGATGTACTAGGGAATTATGTTAAATAGCCTTTTTTCTCCTTCTCTTTGTTGTTGTTGTTGTTATTATTATTATTATTATTATTATTGTAGCTAGTTGTTTTTATGCCGTTTTCTGATTTTGTGAGCAAGCAGTAATCTTCAATTTTTCATGGAGTCTATTTACAAGTGTAGACCTTTTTTTAAACGTATGCATACATCGTACATACAATTGCTTTATACTGCAGACTTTATACATTATAGTTAATAGAAATCAGTTTTGTTGCACTTGTAGGCACGATGTAGGATGCAATAATGTGTTGTATACTGTATACTATGCAAAATAGAAAACGAATGCAATGCCAACTGCCAAATGTATGAAGAATGAAGAATACAAGTACATACAGACAATAGGAACTATTTTGGACCGTTGGCTGTGCATAAAAGCAGTATGAGGTAGGATTTCATCTCATAAATGCATCTTACACAATATACATAATATAACATGTAACTTGTAAAAACTGTATAAATATGCAAAAAGGTAAACTGAAAACGTACAGCATACACACAAAGGGAAGTCCCACTGTCCACTCCTCTCAGTATCAATATGTATGTACTTGTAAACATACTTTTATACTTTATATTTCATATTAAAATACTTTTTGTCTTTCGACTTTCGACTATACCGATAAATTTTCATGGCGATCGTAAATGCAATCTTTCATGCTACCTTTAGAACGTAGAACGTAGTATTTTATTTTGTTACTGCACCTGAAGTGAAGTGAACTGAACACTGAACTGCATTTTTCTCAACAGTGTCGAGTCGACACGCATCTTTCTTCTTGTAACGATGATGAATTATTGTAGTACATTATACATCATGTTTCTAACTTGTAACATTGTAAAATGAGTATTATACATTTTTTGTATTCCATATTCATAATTCATAATATCCTCAACAAAGCTCATGTTTATAAACATTTTTTTACGGATAGGAAATTTTCCAGCAATTACTTAAAATATGTATTCCGGTTTTAAATACACATGTATAAATACGTACATACCCATTAAATGTATCATCATCATCATCAATGATTATAGAAGAGAGGTTCATTGTTATTCACTGCACCAGAAATTAAAATTCCGCTTTTGAACATTGAACACGTTCAATTTTCAGTTATACCTATTGTAAAATTCAGAGCAAGGAAATTGTAAAAAAAATACGCTAATAATAATATTTTTGAACTCATGTACAGTGTATAGTGTAGAGCTTGTAATTCGATAAGAGAAACAAAAGATGAAAAAATAAAATAATACTGATCCACTCCATGACTAAAATTGATGGACTCGAATAAAAATAAGTTTATTATTATTGCTGCCGATTAAAGTAGTCGTGCAGGTGTTACATGTTTAATGTTTAACATATTACTTCTTACATCTTATGTGTAATACATGTATCATTGCATTGCTGAGTACTGACTTGTGAGTAGTGAGTAGTAAGATAACATTTCGGATTGCCTTTTGGTCATGGCTGGACAATCTCATCACATGAAAAAATTCTTAGACTTTTGTCCCTTATTACACGTCTGCAATCTCCAATCCGTGTTATTAACAAGTTCAAAAATTAATCAGCATACGAGATACCTCTAGGGATACCTCTCTTCTCTCTTCACATTCAACATTCAAGCTTGAATTTCAGGAAGCAACTCTCAGTGTTTTGTTTTCACGGTGAATATCTCATAATTCCCCATCGGTCATCGGTCAACTTTTCACCTTCTGCCTCACAAAAGGATAACTTCAGTATTCAGTATACAAATTTGCATATATATATACAATATCCATGTTTCACACAAGATGCTTGAATTGTTAACTCACAACTTCAAAAGAACAAAAAATCTCAACACGTCCAGTTCACAGTTCACAGTTATTCAGATTTTTTAGTTTCTGTTATCAGTATTTTTGAAAAATGCTTACAAGTGACATTGAGATAAGGGAATAATAAAATAAAAAGCTTCAACATCACAGAAGTAGATTAAAAAATGGTTGGTAAAGTTGGTCAAGTCTCAAACTTGTGGATGATATCAGTACTTTTATAATGTATTTATTTTATAATAAATCAGCATAGCAGAAGATGAACGAGACTTCGGATGGTTTAATCACCTTTAAATTTTAACCAACTTTAATTTCATTTACAATTTGACCAAAATACCGGAAATTTTTGTATAGCAAAGAGAATAAAATAATCAAGTAATTTGAAAGAACGTGAGAGAGAAGCTTTTAGGCCTTCATTTTTTTATACACTGAATAGATACTAGATACTTTAAGATACTAGACACTCATAAAATGATCGTACATAGGACGGCATGGATCATATAACTGATGGAAGAATAAATAAATGTGTCATAGTGTGAAATGTGAAATATAGTACAAAGATCACACGCCGAGTCAAGAATTTATGCATCATTATCTCATCTCATATATAGGTATAATGTACATTATACATTATACATACAGCATTCACCATTCACCACATATTCACACACAAGTACTGACTGATTGATGAATGCAATAAACAATTAAGACGATGAACGATGAGAGATGAGAGACGAAAATGATAGTGATAATTATGGTGATGAAACGATGAATACAAGAAATCTTAAAAGCTGATATCGTGGTATGGCATATAGTCTATACCATTTAGCATATAGGCACAAAAAAATTCTCTCATACAGTACATCCCGAAGATATTTAATAAGTATAAATACTGTGGTACTTACAATAACATTCCAAATTCCAAAGCACTTAAATGGTAGCTGGATCAAATGATCAAGTATTGATTTGGATACATGACAAATGATAAGGCTACTGTGTCATTTTTTATATGCACACAGCTCACATATATTATATTTTTCCCCTATAGATCTTCCTCACCTTTCAACAAAATTTTGCTTGCATGAAACTCTCTATTGGATCACCTGGATTTTCAAGCTTCTTTGGCTTATTTTTGTGTCTCATATTCTATATGGAAGAAAAAGCGTAGAATAAGAAACTACTTTCAAATTATTCTGTGGTCATATTTAGGTTTATTTTAACTAATCTTTTATAATACGTCTTAATATGATAAATTTGAATGAGAATATCAATATTACGCATCTACGTATTGACCCACATACTGTAGAAAAAGATACTCACAATATAAACAATAAACAATACCAGCGAAACGGGAGCATTACAAAATGAAATCAGATATCAATAAACTTGAAATGAAGAAGATTTTTTCATTTTCTCTGTAAAAGTTCATTGCGGTAAAACATATGAAATTGGTATACGAGATGAGAAATGCAGGAATGTCAACATGTATTTCCAAGCTATTCAAGACTCAAGATTGAATGGAAAAAATCTAACGACCATGATAATAATCTTGGATATTGAATCTTGGCGACGTATGCACATGCAATCCAGTACAGTTGATAGTTGAAAGCATTCTAGATTCTAGCATTCGTATAGACACAGAGAAACCCACAATTGACCACAATCGTAATAAAAAGGATGCCCAGTGGAGAGAAAGCCAGTTACTCAACATTGACTTGCATACCTGTACGAATTACGATTAGCCTAAATGGCCCTCACCGTATTTACGTAAGTAGGGGCGTTCAGTTGATGAAGAAGGGAGATAGAGTAGCATACAGCATACATGAGTGTATGTATAATGTATACTCAATATGTTCAATGTCCAATGTACCTATTCAATGAGAATGAAAAAAAATAGCAAATCAGCCATGAAAAACATAAAAGCTGATGAATTATTATCCGCAAATTTAAAATTGCTGTCAGTAGTCAGTAGTCTTAGTAATTTCAATCGCTAATAAAATACTTATATCCTTTTATTACAAGTGCGCCGGTAGTCGGCATACATGATAAGGTCACCTTTTTTTATTTTTCTCAATGAACATGATTGCGAAATAAGGAATAATGACCAATGACCAATGTCACATAAGACATACAAAAAACTGAATGCAGTTCATCTCTGTACATCAGCAAATTAACAAAATGACCTACTGGACTGTATGAAATATACAAACAAATTACACGCATTTTCATGGTTTTTTCCTTTTCTGTGTTTTATTTAAGTATTGAATATGTACTGCATTTTAAAAAATCCCAGCAAAGAATCTAGTATCTAGTAACATATTGGTTACTGATTTGCTTTTCATAATGAAAATTTGATTAACAAATGCTATTTTGGTACCAAAAATTTTCTTTTATAAATTCTACAACTCTTAATAAACAAATATATATTTAATAAATATTATTTATATTAAACGACTAACGACTTAACTTGATCTGGTCATTGTTTATTGTTTTCTCCGTTAATTCAAAGGATGCGTGTTGAAAAATTATGAACTCAAATGGGTAATTTTTAAGTAACAATGGAAAATGAGTACACATATACATACGTGATATATGTACCTCTATAATTTTTCATTGTACTGTGCGATGTTGCGGGTTCAGTAGGTAAATTAATGTTGTTGCTGTAACACGAAACATGAAAGACTTTTTTGCGATTTCCTACAGATTAGACATTACAGATGAGTGAATGCAGGTAGCATTGGTTTTTTAAAAATCTTTTGTGTGTTGTCGAAATGAGTTATCGCTTCAAATACACAATGCAGTAGTTGTTGTTTTGTTATATCCATTAGACTAAGGTCCATTATGTTGCTTTTAAATCTAAGTCATCTCGGTTCTCGGTCACCCAGTCGCCAGTCGATAAAAATTTAAATTGAATGCATTGAATTGGTTTGATTTTCATATTTCCCGTGTTTCTCAGCATTATCGTGCGTTTTCCATTATATACATAATACACAAAATGTATTCGGTATACACCGTACACTAGGGTTGTCCAAAATAGCAAAAGTTGAGCGATCGAGCTGCGCATCACCCAGTATGTACCTACACATGAGTAGA
>JAQGBH010003279.1:0-20473 GCA_034698265.1 Sminthurinus aureus | reverse complement strand
AATGAGACTTGTTTTGAATCCCATCTAAACAAACTGAAGTTTATGATGGTGCCAATGATTGGAACTGTAGCTTGAAATATTAGTCGGGAAAAGGAAAAGTAGAGTGTTTCCATAAATAGTGATCACGCTCTGTATTATAATACACAGCATGTCGTATGTCTTACCAAGTTGTCAAAATCATGACCTTGCATTTCCAATACACTGTTCCTATAAAATAAAAAAATGTTTATCGATAAAGGAAAGTTCACTTCAATACAGTGTAACATATATATGGAATATTACATTATATTATATATGTGATAGTTCATCAGAAAACCCTCAGTTCACGATCTAGCACTTTTTTACATATTCATATAATAATATACTTCAGGTCAAAGACTATCTACCCTGAAAACTTCAGGGTTGGTCGGAAGTATTTTTAAAAAAATTACATTTAAATTTAACATGTAAAATACAAGGCGTGAGGAAAACGTGCGAGTCGATTCTCTAATCATTTGAACTGGGGGTTTTTGGAAAGAATATCACATATTATTATATAATCGCATTCCAGATTCCAGCCACAACAATCATTTCCATCATATAATAATAAAGGAGGAACAGCATCTGAAGTATAGTGTATTTTACGATTATGACTTTATTATTAAATAGAAAATAGACAACACTGACGACCCTATCAAAAAGATTATCTATAGATTTGGTAGATACTAGATACCACAAATTTTGGAACCACATGAAACATGAAATTTCTGTGACAGATAACGAGGAAAAGTGGAAAATGAAAAACCTTCCATGATACACCCAAAATATGATGCAAAAGGAAAGATGAGACGAGACACAATATTACAGAATATAGAAGAGAAAAGAGAAAGGAAACGTAAATCTTTTTTCCAGATACTTGCTCTACTGAGCTCATATTTCATTGTCGCTCAACCGAGTCATTGGAATCTCCAACACCGGAACCAAATCATAACAACTTTATTCTAACCCCAAATATTTATTCTATACAGATCGTAGACCAGACCAGGGATCTTACTGCTTGCTGCTCTCTCTTCCTTCTCCTTTCATTTAAAATCCTCAGCCTTAATACAGTTTCTTTTCTTTTTACTGTACATTGTACACGGTGTACGATGCACGAACGTAAGCCATCATAGACGTAGCTGTGGACTGTAGACTGTAGAGTGTACAAAAGCTAAAGCTAAAGTAACTCGGATAAGATGAAGTAGAGAGTAGAGATTTTCAAGACAATTCCAAATTCCATATAATGGAGAATGGAGAATGGCGAATAGTGGTTTAAGCTTTAGTACTATACTTTCCTAAAACTTGGCGTCTTTCATTTTCTTCATCGTCGTATTACCAATATCAATTTGTAAAAATGCAATATAACATAAAATATTATATGATGAACAGTATATTTTCAAAAACTACTTGTATTTTATATCTTGTATTATTATTATTGACAGTAAATAATAAAATTATAAAGAGTGATTGTAATGTCTAAAATCACCCCGGAGTTTCATATCATAATATTGTACCAAACATTATATTTATGATCAAGGAAACTGAATGTAGTTTCGATGGTGTGTATATGTATGTTTTGGGTTTGGGGTTTGAAAATCAACCAAAATAAGATATCGTTTGAGGAACAGGAGACAACGAGAGTTTTCGTGTGAGCACAAATGTATATTATTTTATGGAAAGAGAACATGCTTAAGAATTGAGAATAAGAAATGTACGATACAACTACAGAATAGTACAGAAGCAACTGCTGTATGACTACACGATGAAAATGGAATCACTATTGCTACAAACTACAAACTACAAACAAAAGTTTACATCTTATACACATGTATGCAACATGCATCTTTAAAATCTGAACAAATCTCTTGGGACCCTTTCTTCCAAGTACAAGAAAGAGTAGAGCAAAACGTATTTGTATTTTATATATGTATATGTATATATATATATGAATCGTAAAGACTTTCAATCCGTTTCAATTCAGGTAGAATAATCCATTTTTTGATGAAATGCCTCAAAATAAAAATACTATGAGAAAATCCTCAAGTACGAAATACACAAGACAATCCAAGCATTTTGTACTCTACAATCTCCAATCTCCAATATAAATAATATCGGCATTTGTTTAGGTGCATGATACATAATACATATATTTTGTATTTTTGTATATTTTATATTGTACACCTATGTACAAAATCTCAAACTAGCAAAAAATAATGGAATGACCTGTTCCCTGTTCCATATCCAAGCTTTTCCCTTTTTTGACCAACTAGGATTTAAATTGAGAGAAATGTCAGCTGAATCATCCATTTATCTTTTAGACTTACAATGTACAATGCATCAACATGGTGCGACAGGGAGTGAGGGAACTTGACTCAATTCTCAATTTCATACTAAATCTATACTCTATACTCTATATCACTCTATATCAGCTCTAGTAAATCCACTGAATCTGAAATTTTCTTAAATATGAAATATTTTGGATTTTGGTGTACAGGGAGTTCCCGTCTGATCCTCTATTTTTTTACTCGTTTCTACTGGTACTGGTTTTGGTTTCTTACAAAAAACAATTACACAACAGCTCACGACTTACGATAAATTTATGTAGCTACTTTCTCTTCCACAGAATTTCTCATTTAAAAACATAAAACTAGCTCTAAAATTTTTTTTTAATGGTAAACAAGGACTAGCTTTTCTATATATATACATAGGTTTTGTGTTTTGTGGTCTCAAATAGTAAAAATAAATGCTGTATCAAAATTTTTGATTCAAAAATAATTGTTTAAAGCTCATTTTAAGGTACATGAATTTGTTCTGTTCTTTTTTCCCTCACATTTGTGATTTGCGATTTGAGTCGAAAAGTATTTATTGAAACTAGTAGAGGAGAGAAAGGAGGGAAATAAATGACACTTATCCTGGGTAGAAAGAATTCTTCTGGTTTTGAAAGGTGATCAGCATTTACATTATACATTGTACATATGTACAATGTACAATCTAGACCATGTACCATGTACCATGTTTATACTCAATACTCAATGCTACTTGCTACGTCAACGTGCATATGTATGAAAGTTGGTATGCTAAAAACAATGAGAAGGCTAGAATTTGACTTAAGGCCTTGAATTACATGTGACAATATCGGTATTCGGTATACACTATACACTCACAACTTTTAGGTGACATACATACATATGTTTTCTATACTCTATACTATACCACAGGTACATATCTATCTGTATACTGTATATGCATATCCATATGTACACATGTACAGAGACTAAAGTTTCCAACTTGAACAGAATACAGAATGTATGACCATATTAAAAGTAAGAGGTTCATTGGTGACGAAACGGGGAGTTGAAGCAGACAGAACGAGATATATAGAGAAACAGAGAGAGAGAGAGAGAGAGACAAAGAAAAGGAGTCCTAATATATGAGCAACCAAGCCGAGACTGGGGCAGATAGGTGGATGCGGATAGTCAGACAGAGACAGACATAGACAGAGGAAGTGGAGAAGAGAGAAACATCCAGGAATCGAGTGTCATCAAAGAGAAAACTCCTCATCCAGACGGCTATGTATTATTTCGAGTGTTTACAAAAGAAGCAAAAGCTGCAATGCAAATCCGAAAGAATAACTACTTCAAAAGATGTTTCATCCAGATTAAAATTCCTTTCTGTGAGTCTCATTTGCATTTGCTCTTTCCCTTTTCGCTCCACTAGGACACAGAGAGAAAGGCAGAGAGGAGTCTAGAGTCTAGAGTCCTTTTCCTCCTTTTTGTTACATCTATCTATCCATCTATCCTATCCCGTTTCCGATCTTCTCTTGGTCTCTCAATAGTAGATAATCTATTCTTTCTCGTATTCCTCTCGCTACTAGATCCTAGATCCTGGATCCTAGATACTAGATATTTCTATTCCCTCGATCCAACATCCAACAACCAACAACCACTGTTACGATTCTCTCCCTTGCTCTTGATTCCTGATTCTTGATCCCTTTCTCGATCTGTCGTCTCCTCATCCTCTCTCTCTCTCTTTCGCTCTGTAGCTAAAGTGGGTATGTTTTATGTATCTAAATTCTAGATTCTGGATTCTGGATTCTAGATTCTAGGTATATTGCTCTATCTCTTTCTCCTCCATAAGTACATGTATTCTCATGTGTCGTGTCATGCCCTTTCGGGTTGGCCCACTGCTCCTCTTTTTTCATCGCTTTAATCTCTTTGTACATATTACGCATACCTTTTTGATACCACAAAAGTAACAGAGAACCGATAGAAACAGAATCAAATCGTGATTCAAATGACACTTGCAGGCAAAAGTAGTCACGAAACACAGACACACAAACATATATGTAAAAAATCGCTCTTGTTCCTTTGTTCCTATTTCGTAGGTTTACCTATGAAAGAAACAAAAGACTAGATACTAGATACTAGATGTGAAGATACAGATACGCCTGAAAAATGCTAAAAGAAAAAAAAAGAAAACGTCCTCCAATTCACAAACTGTTTTAACTCTTGAATCTTTTGACTCTTCAATTCTTGAATGTTGAATAGAGACGTTCTTAAAACAAAGAAGAAAATACACATTGTCTATTTTATGTAGAATGTAGAACGTAGATTGTAAATTGTAGATAATACAACTTATGCATTGAGTATTGAGCTTTTTTTAAAAGCATGTAGATAAATAACACAAACACCAGTGGTTTAGATTTTAATGTTGAAAGATTTGCAGGAAAATAATAAAAAACACCCTAAATGATTGTAAAGGGCGGTCTTTTGCAAAATGTATTTTTGAAGATTTATAAAATGGTGTCTTTGTGAATCATAGATCATAATCGATAATCAATAATCAATACTTCTGGCACTGACATGAATCAAAGTGTAATTCTAATGTAAAGATTGTATAGATTATAGACTATAGATAGCTGTTAAACACTTTAAAACAAGGATTAAAATCCACGTGTGAAACAGTGGACTACAAAATACAAGAAGAAAGGAAAATAACAAAAGAAGAAACAAAGATTTGAAATTCGAGATTCGAGATGTGAATGACGTATGGAAAACGTACCTAAAATACTCGCTGGCAGGTGAAGTAGCATTTTTGGGTCTTGCGGTTCGGTTTTGTGTTCCATTGATGCTCAATGGAATATGGGTTGGAGGGATGAAACAGTTATCGGAATTCCACGAGTTATTACAAGTTGTCCAAGGCAACGGGGATGAGAATGAATGAACCGTGTAGTGTAAGGACCAGCTAACAACATTTAAGGGATAATGTCAAAGTATTAGATTTTATTATGTTTTCAAATTTCAGGATTTTTTAACATTTTTCTAAAGAATTTCAAAGGGCATGAGGGATGAAGGAAACACTACAAATTTTATACAGGAACAATATTTGTACAAAACATCAACATGATTTGTTTTTTCATACCCCATGATTGTATTATAGTAGAATGACACAAAGTAACTGACGCACACGGCACAGTAACCAATTCCTGAAAGGTAATTTTTGATAGATAGACAATAGACACATTTATGAGGAAAAACACATTTTCTTTACGTTTACATTTGTATTGTATGGTAAGTAGTAAATAGTAAATAGTAAATAGCATCATGTAATTTATAATGTTATGTGCTATATTATGTATTATGCATTATTAAAAACAGCCAAGCATCAACCAAGTACAATGTACAACGTACAATCATCCATTTTTGCCATCTCTATAAAGTTACATGAAAACACACAGAGGAAAAAGCAAGAGATAGTTCTAATCTGCATCTTGAATCTAGAATCTAGAAGCTAGAAGCTAGAATCTAGAATCTAGAATCTAGAAGCTAGAAGCTAGCTGCGTGTATGTTGTGTGTTGTCTGTTGAATGTTAGTTTTATCTGTGTAAGCCAACTCAAACTCACCCCAAAAGAAAACAACATTTTACCACCCAACGAGCCAACCACTGGCACTGGGCACAAGTACGCGGAAATGTTTCAACTTTACTCTCGTCACTTGACTTTTAATACTTTTTTTGAGTGTCTTTTGAATATGTGGAGAATGGAGACTTTTATCTATCTCGTCAATTCAACTCAACTCAAGTCAAGTCAACTCTAAACTCTCACTCTTGTATTTCCTTTTCCTATACGATGTGTTGAGTGTTTCTGCTTCTTTTTCCATTTCTATTTCTATTCGTATCAGATCGGTTGAGTTTCCTCTGTATAGGCTTTTATTCCAAATCTCTTTACAAAGACACAATCTCGAAAAAGTCATACTATTCTTCATGTTTATACAAGCTAATAATCCTCGTGCTCCATTCTCCATTCTCCATTCTCAATGCTCATCCTTGACGAACAAGTGTACACATTACACATGTACCTAGAATCTAGAATCTAGATGTAAGTACTCTTTATCACTCATGTTTACATGTGTATATGTGATAATGTGATACACATCTGTAAAAGCAACAGTCTCAAGTCTCAAGTCTATAGCTGCTACCGATTCAAAATCCCAAATGGCCTCCATATCTACTTGATACATTTTACATCATTCCGTATTTATGTATGTATGAATTCTACACTCAACACTCCACTTTACACGCTACATACTTTGTACTTTATACAGCTTCCTCTGTTGCCTCCTGCCAGGTAAACATTAACCAAACTGACGTCCAATATAAATAAACAAATTCAGTACAAAAAATCGGCGGAGAAAAGGAAATTTCTCAATTATTCTCTCGTCTAATGACATTCCTCAAAAAAGGTGGAATCGGTATTATTATTATATGAACTTTTGGCAAGTTTTGGGGAAAATCAGAATAGACAATAAAAGGAGGGGTAACTGCAAAATTTTAAAACAACCCACATTTTAAACTGTTTACTCCTCAGATAGCGGAAAATGGACGATGGACAATTGTACTTGTGTTCAATTAATTTAACAGGGAAACAGTAAACTTACCTTTGAACAACGGACAAATCTTCCACATTGAAATGGGACCCTGCCTAATGGACTGACCCAGGAGGAGCTAAAAAAACATTTACTTATAGTTTCATCATGTTTTATCTTTGCTCTTAAAATTTGAGTTTTGAGTTTTGACAAAAACATTTGACATTCCTCTTCATTTAACATTTACCATTTAGCAATTGTAATATTTTTTAGAAAAGTTACCTCCATGTAAAACACAGGTACTGCGGATAGAGCCAAACACTATCAATTTTTAAAATTTAAGGATAATTTAATTAATTTTGATTAAAGTACAGTTTTTACAGTTTTGTTGTTACAGTGTCATTAAATAAATTAAATTTGTTTTGAAGACAATAGTATAATCACCGTGACATAGGGGATGAGGAATGCACCTGAAAAACATGAAAATAAGTAGCATTATAGCAATTTTTCATTAAATATAATAATAATAATAATAATATAATACTCATCTAATAACTAATACATGAAAGAAAAGGCGGTTTAGAAATCTACTTGAAATCCCTGAATCTCTGTCAAGGACGGAGACAGGCTCAGTTGTCGACTAGTACAAAAATGGAGTAAAAAGTAAAAAAGGCTGCTTGCATCTCCCAACGTCAGCTAACAGCTAACTAGTAACTAGCGTTTTTTACAGTAGATAGTGGATCGGTATTCAGTATTCAGTATTCAGTACTCAGATTTGCATGGATAACTGAAATGTATGTATTGCGGTTATGTACTTTGCTGATTCGACAAAGTTTGCTAAAGTAAAAGTGCCTCCTGCTCTCATTCATGTACTCACGGTTTTCTGTCTACTAGTATACTCGTACATTTTACATTGTAAAACACATGAGACCTGAGAGTTTGTTTTATTTATACACATAATATTATACATACAGTATGCAATTGTATAGTTAGTCGAACACGTTGAATGTCTCGTCTCGAGTCTCGAGTCTCGACTTGAACAAAGGGATTATTAAAATGAGTGTAGATTGTAGGGTTTAAAGTTTAGTTTTTGCTTGGGAATGACGGTCGAGGACAAAAGGAATTTGTATTTTGTATTTTGTATCTGCATTGATATTGACCAGCAGGAGAACTGAAAATAATACATAGACGCTCTACTGTATGTATAATGTGTACTAGTATTACAACAGATTACAGAATAGGAAATGGGAGATGATATAAAACTCATATTATATCTGTAGACTGGCTAGACTCTAGACACTGGCTAGGTCTGGGAAATGTATGTATGTTTTAAGCGGAAGCTCCTTTACATCCCTCTTTCAACCTTCCCAGTACAAATTACAAATTACAATCAAATAGACAAATGGGGAAAACAAGATGTTTTAGTGAGCTTCTACGTTACTCTTTTGTGTTTCCTGTATCAGGATTCACGTGTACAGTGCACAATGTAGAATCCAGAATGGAGAATGTGGAATGTAGAGGTGTTTAGGAGAGAAAGTTTTCCGATTACCATATCATATCAGTAGAAAATGCCGTGTATGGTGTTTTGTGTATACTGTATACTGTAAACGTACATAAGGATGGGGATGTATAAAAACTATAATTTATGCAATGACTACACCATAATACACCACTACATTTGAAAATTGACCAAGAATCATTTCCACACTCCAGATTATACCTGATTATGCAAATAAACTACTTTCTCCTCGCAGTCTTATTGTATAAAAACAGGCCCGTGTACGAGCTTAGCCCGCGCTAATACCTAATACAGAACTGGGTCGGAGTTTTTTGCCAATCTGAATTCTGACCAACTTACAATTTACAATTGAAAACAGGATGTTTTCAAATGCAGTTTCCGATTCAACACATCAAACTTGACAAAACGTGGTGAAACTTTGAAAATTGTCGGGAGATTCGTGTTTGCAAATCT
This sequence comes from Sminthurinus aureus, assembly GCA_034698265.1. Classification (NCBI taxonomy): domain Eukaryota; kingdom Metazoa; phylum Arthropoda; class Collembola; order Symphypleona; family Katiannidae; genus Sminthurinus; species Sminthurinus aureus. Next base: position 11,620 of record JAQGBH010003279.1, on the reverse strand, counting down.
TTTGGGCATAATTTTAAATTTTAAATTGACAAAAGATAGAAGCTTTAAATTTTAAATACATAAACCGAGGGTTTAAAGTCTAAAATCTCAAGGTACTTAAAAAGTTTCTCACCTCCTCCATTTTTGTAGCAATAATAAGGAAAGCGCCATACATTGGCAAGATCGACTGCGAATCCAATCTGTGGGTTTAGAGTTTGGAGTTTGGAGTAAACAAAAGAACAAGTGAACAATTACAAGAAAATTCAGGATTCATAATTCATAAAAAAATATTAGTACAACCGTCATCGTTAATCATTATCCATAATTTTATTGCCGATTGATAAACATACAATGGAAAGAAGAAAGTCAATGCCCTGGGACCAAGTTTCTCGCTCCGGGTCTCCATTGGCGGGTTCAGAAGAGAATTCGGATTTTTCACGAACTATCAAATTCTGATTTGTAGCCTTGCTTTCCGCTAGATTTGATTGAGCATGGATGGCTGGATTTATTAATATAAAATAGAGAAAATACACAAATATCAGTTACATTGTATTCCATATCCTTCAATATTTAATATTTACACTATACTTTAAATGTATTCATGTTTTGTCCTTATCCTTATTGAAAATAGAAGAGAAACAGTTACAAAATATTCTGTATTCCAAAGTGGATAAAAAATCATTACTACAGGTTTCAGACTACAGACAAAAGCTCATCGTCAGCACAATTCCAAATTCTGTATCTCGTTTTCTCCATTTTATTTTGTTTTGTTTTTTGTTGTTAAAGCAAAGGAAGGGTGAGGGTTGAGGATTGAGGATGGGATTCACACATGTAAAATGCAAAAGAGAGATAAATTAGTCCAGAGGAGGCAATAAAAAGAGTGTATTAGCACAATAATTAAGTTAAAAGTGACATTAAGGATGAGCGTCGGCCGGGAACATAGAGAACTCTTCACTTTCCTCTCCTTTTCGGTCCTTTGTAGATATCTCTCTCCTTCATTTCTCTTGTTATTAGCTGTTGGTAGCTGGTAGTTGGTAGTCGTTGTAACAGTAATTAGTTGTAGTTAGTAGTTATCCGATCTCCCACAAGTTGGAAAGTTGTGAAAGATGGGGTAAAAAAACGTCGAATCTCTCAAAACTTTGATTATTTTATTTGTATGGTTTTGTTTTGGAGCAGCATAGAGAGATAAAAACACTGGAAACCGGTACAATATTTTATTGGGTTTTTATTCTTTCTTTTGAAACGAGAGGCTAGTCTTTGGAGGAATTGACTTGAAACTTAAAAAATGCTTGCAATTCAATTGATAAACAAACAAATACTTGCTTTTCACTCTACATTTAGTCAGTCGATCGTGATATTCAATCTCGTCCAAAGTTTGTTTATGTTTCTCGCAATCTTTGTATTTTATGTTTGTACATGTTGCACATTCAAGATGTTACATAATTACATTGTACATACAGATGTCGATGGCCTACTGCAGTAGCTGTATATTATACATTGTATATCAGTTTGTAAAACCTACATCCTACATGTAACATGTACACCCAAAGAGTGTTTAATGTTTACTGTTTACAAAATCCGAAACCTGGCATAGAACTTTAGAATTTAGAACCAAGGCACTATGAATCTTTGAGTCTCGTGAAATTTTGTGGATTGGATTGGATTGGTATTATGAGACTTGGTTCTTTGTTCATAGAGTCAGAAACCAGAAACCATAATCACCTCTGTCTTCAAAATTCAAAATGACAGTTGACAGTAGATAGTAGACAGTTGGGGTTCAAAATAGGAGAACAAGTACCTCGGAAATGGAGGGCAATGAAAATCATTGACTCTTGATTCTTTTTCAACACTGTCAACACGAAACATCAAAACTGTTAACAAATTTTTCAGGGGCGATAAACATGTGCAGAAAAACATCACAACATGTCACATGTCTACAGTGTAGACTCTACACTTTACACATATAAGACAGCGTAGCGTAGGAAGCGAATTGGAAGACATTTCTACACAAATAGGTACTTTACGCTGCAAACTTAAACACATGATCAAACTGATTTCGGTTTTTATGTCCCTCTGTACTCTGTTATACGTTATGCGTTTTACAAATGTTATTTTCATGTTCCATTGGCTTGTTTTATTACTGTTGGTTCTTGGTATTTGACATAATATTCCAACTCTTGATCATTTTATTTATCTGCTTTTTTTATGTTCCATTCCAAAATCTCGTCAAATGACATAGTATCGAGTTTGGAGTGTGGATTTTGGACTATGGATTATGGATCATATGAAGGATGTAAAACAAAATAAAAAAAAGTGAGCAAAGTACAAAGTACAAAATAAAGTCAGATGAGCTAATAAATCCGCCTGTCATTCAGGCGTTCAGGTTTTGGGTTATTGTAAACAATATGATTACTGAGCATAATTTAAGCTGTATCATGATTTCTCATGTGGTTGAAAATTGAAAACAAACCAAGAAAATTAACTACACAACACACATGATAAATAATTTTAATTTGCTAAGATTTTAGTATTCTAAGATTCCCCGCCTAGCTCAAGTTCATGACTTGTAAAACTAAAATTGACAAGTAACAGCTTTAGTTAGTACATGGTTGTAAATTAAGTGAAAAACGTGTTGTGTGTTGTGTATGAGTAAAATATATACAAAATACAAAATACATTGTACATATGGTTTATGTATATGTAGCCAAATGTTGAAAACTTGCGAGCTAGAATTTTCCTCTGTTTCATCCTCAATCCTTATCAACTCATCAACCTCAGGTATTTCTATTATTTATTCACTTAAATACATAAGCCTTGAAAACCTCAAGTTGAGAATTGACAACGTATAATGTACAACGTACTTACTTATTACTTATTACTTCAACTTTGCTCAAATGGTGTGAAAACTATGCATTTTCTGTTTTTGAATTTATTCTGTTTCTTTGAGTCTGCATTTTTTAGTTACGCAAAAGAGTGAGAATATGAGAAATGTGAACCGGAATAAACTTTGAAGCAAAAAATGTTCCTCATCAACAACTTTGAATTAGAAATTACTGATATGTCTACATAATACATAATACATAATACATAATACATAACACATAGAAGGAAGAATGAGTCGTGCAAATTTTTTTCTCTCCCTTGCAACTCGTCATAATTTCATGGTCATTTGACGAGTTTTATCCTCACTTATTCTCTCTCTCTCCATGACTTCTCACTTTTTTGGATGTGAATTTTGGACAGTGTCAAAGACAAGTCAAGTCAAAAAATGTAAAGACTTGCTTCCTCTCAATTTTTCAGCCTATTTCGTATTTAGTATTTAGTATTTATATGTACAATGTACATGTATGGCGCCAGCAATGTGTTGTTTTTACAACTTTTTTCAACATACATTCAGAAATCAGAAATCAGTCATCAGAGATCAAAAATTATCAACTATCAACAGGCGTTCAACATTTGAATTTTGAATGTTGAAGGAACAACTTGGAATTTACATAGGCTTAGCTTTCTTCCTTCTGACATCATCCATTCAGTCATCGCGGAATAGCTTGCTTAATTTTCAGTTTTCAGTCCAGAGTTCCTTTACTCTTTACCTACATAATATGTATGTTGTATGTTCTTGTTCACCGTATTGAAAGTTGAAAGATGAAGCTCATCATCATCAAAGTTGACGTTAGGCTCTTCAAACAAGTCAACAGTCAACAACTTGAAAGATTTAGAATGTAGAAGAAAGACAGAAAGAAAGGCTAGCTGATGATTTTGTTTATATTATGTTTCATAATCCATACTCCATGCCCCATGTCTCACATATCACATATTATGGTATCTCTTCACACATGCTCATAAAATGGGATGCATAATCCATAATACACACATACAGTGAAAATTAGATAGTTTCCGTTTGAATTAAACGATCATGTCAAGTTTTAAAGTCCTGTATTTTTTTCAAAAATCGTACGATTACTACCATGTGTGACTTCTGATCTTTAATGATAATTAATAATTAGCAATTAGCATTTATAGTTAGCACTTTTAAACCAACTCAGAATATTTGTAAATTGTAGTAGACTTAAGGTGCATTTCAACATTCAATGGATTACTAACAAAAATTTCCTTTTTATCTAAATTCGTCATCCTGAAAATTAATTTATTATTCATGTTCTTTAAAATGATTGTAATTGAACTGCCTTTCCCCTTTTTTTATTGAAATTACAGCCAATTCGGGAAAACATTTGAGAATTTTCCTCTATTAAAACTGCTAATTAATAATGAAGCTTGAGGAAGACTTGGTTAAAAATAAATAAGTGTGCTGTTTGAAACTGTAGATGAGGGTGAGAGACAATATTATATTATGATATTTGATGAAGACGTTTTAAAATCAAGGACTTTTCTCATGCAAATCTGTGCAGAGTGTAGTTTGTAGTTTGTAGTCCAAGTATTGGATATAGATTGTCTAAAATACCCTTAGACTAAAGGATCTTATTTGTGCCCTCTTCTTGTGGCTGAAGATTGAGCATTGAACATTGAACATGACACGAGTAAAAGACAGACGACGTATAATATAGTATACATAAAAGAACAAGAAGAATAAGGAGACAAAGACAGAGAAGAAAAAGTGCTGTGATGAGCTTAATGTCATTAATAAGAGACTGAGAAGGACAAGTTGGTAAAAGATTAACTCTTATTAAGTACTCTTTGTTCCTTTATAAGTTGTTTTTATACACTTTACTTTTAGTTTTTAGTAGATAGCAGATAGTTGATACTTACCCTCAGAATTCTTGGAAGTAAAGGAAGAGCAGTATCCATCATCTTCTAATCTTGTCTGGAGAGTTTTTGGCTTCAAAGGTAATTGACTATGAGGAGTTGTTGTTGTTGTATTTAAAGAGCTTAATAAGGGATCAGTTGGGAGACATCCGCTAGAATGCCGATTTCTTGTTCCGTCAACTATTTTACCTTCAAATATCACATTCAAGATTCATTTTTCAGTCAACTTTAAAGTCAGGCATAAACACACACATATTATATTATAATATATTATATTATGCATTGTACCCATTTTACATATTTATGTCTTAAACTATTCTACAAATGAACAAGTTTAGTTCAGGAGAGGCAGCAGAGGATATTCTGCAAAAACTACACAAGATACTGAAAAATTGGAACAAACTACATCTACACTTTTGTTTTCTCTCTCTCTAAACTTTGTGTCTTGGGTAGGCTACAAATAAAAATTAATCTTATATTTACATAGACTTCTTGTCATTTTCTTGTCCAGAGTTCTTATAATTATGACTCTTCAATATTATGCTAGCTTGAGACTTGAGACACGCATAATTTCGATGTACGACTCTATTACTCTATGATTCAAAACTCACAACTCACAACATTAAAAATTATAATGAATGTAGTAAAGTTCAAAAAAAAGTGACTTGATTTTTTAATGGGTTTACAGAATAATAAATTATTCTAAAATCTTTGTCATGTATACAAAATAGGAATGGAATACAAAGAATTACAAGAAAAAAATAACTCAAATGTTTTTAGGGTAACTTTCTCCAAAAACCAAAACCTATACGTACGTATATCGTATATTATATTATGCATATTCTAGATTATAGTACGGGGCAACTGTACGAGTAAAAGTTTCATTCGTAATTTGTAAACTTGTGGTTCAACAACTAATACAAAAGTCTCATATCTAATATCTAATTAAGTAACTTTTGTGCAAGAGGGTGACGGTTTCTTGGAAACAGAAAAGAAAAGTTGAGTAAAAAAAAATGTATAATACTTCTATTATGTCCGGAACCGATGAGATGATGAGATTGGGATTGATGCAAGGATGAGGACAGTTTCCCTCCATCACTGGTGAGTACGACGGATGAAAAGCTACTGTTTGCCGTGGCAGGATTCAGAGCAGGAGTTTTTCGTTTGAAATTTTTTGGCAAGATTTCGATTGTTGGGTCCACATCTTCATTTGCTAATGGATTCTCCATATTAATCACGAAATTGGGACTGGAATCTTTGAGAAAAAATAATGTATAACATAAAACAATATTATATTATACAAATACAATACACAATAAAGTGTTTCCTTTGAGTCATTTTCACTCTTATGTTTAAGTGTATTGTCAATTGCCATACGTCATATCATATCATATCACTAAATAGTTTGCAGAACATTAGAAATACAAATGTCATTTGTCTTTCTGCAAAGCATGCATCTATTTTATTATTGTTACTTATTGCCAATATATTGGTGAAAAAATATGACAGAGTGTACGTACAACTCAGAAAATGCTTGTGGAAAAGTAATGGGAAGTGGGAAAATACAGATAAAGTATGAAAAGCATAAAATATGAATGTAAGGGTTTCAGTTTTCAGCCTGATTGGCACAAAAGCTTACATTCTTCAATCAAAATGTAAACACACAGATGAAAGTACGTACCTATCTACTGTCTATAAAATCCGTATCCGGTGTGTCACGCTTTAGCTCCATTGGCTATTATTCTGGCTACCAGAAGTGGCTATCATTTGGGCTAAGAGAAATGGCTATTATTCTGGCTAAGAGAAAAGGCTATTATTCTCGCTAAGAGAAAAGGCTATTATTCTCGCTAAGAGAAATGGCTATTATTCTGGCTAAGATAAATGGCTATTATTCTGGCTAAGATAAAAGGCTATTACTCTGGCTAAGAGAAATGGCTATTACTCTGGCTAAGAGAAATGGCTATTACTCTGGCTAAGAGAAATGGCTATACTTATGGGTAAGCAGTCCACTAAAGCAAAGAAATAGTGAGGCTAAAACGGCGCTAACACACACACCCAAAATAACACGTGTTTCAATTTTTTTGGCAACAAATGAGCTACTGTAGAGTACATTAAGCTTTTTGAGATACGCAAGGATTTTTGACCACGGGATACGGATTTTGTAGATATGTTATGTTTACCCGTCATTTGACGGACGTTTTTGGTTGTAATAAGTAGATATGTGTGTTTGTGTGTGTGTGTCTGGGGATGAAAATAATTTCTGGAATTGGAAGCAAGTTGTCTCTTTATGAATTGTAAATGTGTAAAATGTTACAGGATGGAATGTACATAGCATCATGCACCCATAGATCATTTCATCAAAGGAAATTCTTTTGTCTTTTTTGTTCTCTAAAATGTTCACTTATGGTTTCTTAATCTATGTCAAATAATGTTATTCAATGTATGAGAATATATTTTGTTCGAATGTGTATGTACTGGGTACTGAGTAGTTTTTTCAGCTTACCTCTTAAAAAGTATTAAAAGGGACGAGTTGTTCTAAGCACGCGCTAGTAGAATACTGTAGAATACGTCGGATTGCTGCTGTGATGATACAGTATGTATTGTATTGTGTTGCACAGAAGAATATACACAATACACAATGCACACACAGTAGAAGTACTGTGAAAGCACAAATTCTTTTTGAGTTCCGTCAAAAAGACAAAAAAGAGATTATCCTTGTAATATGTATGATGATTACATTTCTGGAAAATTTGAAACAAGGTTTGTAGAGGATTCTTTGAATATGATTTTGTAAATACAAAGACAAAGATAAAGACAGGACCAGTACGAGGACGAGGAAAAAAATGAGGAAAAACGTCTCTCTCTCGGATAGTTGTAGATAATAGGATATAAAAAAACAACAGATTTGGAATATGTATGACGCTCACTACTGCTTGATTAGTTTTTGTCTGTGTTTGAATAGAGGGGAACTGAAGACTTGGAACGACTTGGCTGTTGTAATGTGAAGTAATACAATACAATACAATACCATAGACAATACACGATACACAATGTAATATAATTTTGTCTGTCTCGAGTCTCGATATGTTTCAAGTTTATTTCATCTGAACCAGCAGAAGAAAAGGGCAAAGAGAGACCAAGAGGGAGAGAAGGAGAGAGTCAACTAAAAACTAAACCTTTTCCAGATGAGTGAAATAATGTCTAGAAAATCTGGAGGATGGAAGACGAGACAAATTAGAAGGACAAGCACTTTTTTTACTATTACAATAATAATAATAATTAAAATTACTGCTACAGTGAATAATTTGATGAATTTCTTTTTCCTCTTGGTTTATTTCTTCTTTACAGAATGTCGTACTCATGCACGGATTTGTTTGTAGTGCAAGGGCTGACACGTACATTATGCTGCTCTTCTATCGTAGTCCTCTTCTCTTCTCTTCTATTGTTTTCACCCTCTATCTCATGTAGATTGTATGTTGTATATTTAGTACATACGTCCACAGTAACTATGTTAGTCACTTGACATTACTTTTCTTTTGTCTCAATTTTCAATACTCGTACTCGTTCTCGCATTCGTATTCGTCTTTGTATTTCATCTCCCCTTTCCCTTGTTATTTGTGTAAAACTAGAGTTAAATAAACACACACAATCACTTATGTTCACTCGTTTATTCGTTTATTCGTTTCTTTCTTGTTTCTGTCAATGCAATGAAGAACAATTATTCACAAAAATAAACTCATTTATTTTCCTTTTAGTCTTTAGTTTTTTTACCCTCTATGTACAAATGTACAAATGCACAGTGTGTACTTACGTAAAAAAACACAATGTAAATTTCTCACTAAATTACGTTTGAGTAGGAGTAATTTATCATGTAAATATCCGTTCAAGTGTTACACTTGTAACTGATTGAGAGCTGTTTTAGAGTACTTAAATGTCACTGGAAAATATGGAAAATATGGATGTATGGGCTCGGAAATATAAATAAAATACACAAACACACGCGCCAAAGTCCAATCTCAATCTCAATCTCAATCTCAATGGAACAAGCACAAGAGAATGGAAGAACACACAACTTGAGTTTAAACTTTAAACTTTAAAACTTTAGACACATGTCTTACACTGTACTGTACTGTTTGTATATTGTAGTTCTCTACTCAACTTGATCCGCATTGTCAGGAACAAGACGGTGATCATTTTAATTTGTGAATGACCTCAGAATCTTTGTTCTTTATTCCTTTCTGTGTTGACTGTTGACTTGCTCGTTGATGGCCGCTTGTTGATGGTTGGTGGTGTATCCATGTAGAGTCAAAATTCAAAATTTGGCAAAGATTTAAATTAACAATATGACCAAATTTGTATTTGTACAAACTAAAAACTATGTTTTTTTTCAAGCTGGGCTAGTTGTTCGTTGTTCGTTGTAAGTTTTGAGTTTTGAGTTGTAAAACTAACTGTTTTTATAATTAACTGGAGTTGAGAATTCAAAATTTCACCATTCTGTAGCTTTTCTAGCATTCAATATGGTCAGAGTCAAGGAATAGGGGGAAAAGACTGACACACACACACACGACAAAAGAGATGAGTATTTAATGAAAAAATGAGGATTCACCATTCACCATCCACGTTTTTCTCTCTCTCTCTCTCTCTCTCTGTATTAACTATTAACTAGGTACTATGTGTTTGGTGTTTGGTATTTGGTATTTGGTACTTGGTACGCGTTCAAAGTAGAGGATATAATTGCAACAACAAATTATGAAATGTCTAAGTAATTAATTTGAAAATTCATACGTTTTTTTTGTCTTATTATATTTACACACACATTCATTTTTCCTTTCGTAGATTGTGGATACTCACGAGTCACAAGTCACAAGGGAAGGGCTGACACGAGATGGAATAATACAGTATAGTGTTTATGTTGAGTTCACAACCCCTGCAGCGACACAAAGTACACAAATCTATACGGATCTATGATGTATGTGCACGACAGAATCTTCAATTTTCAATCTGTAATCTGTAATGCATACAAGTCGTTAAAGTTACACACAAAGTTTGTGTCTTGTATCTTGTATCACAGGTGTTGTACATGTAGTTTAAAACTGTTCAGCATTAATGTTAATTGACGAATGGTCGTTATCCACTCCACATCCACATCCACCTCAACTGATGAGTCCAGAGTCTAGAGTCCAGAGTCCAGAACCCACACGAAACAAGAGACTTTAACAACCCCAATTAATTCTATATAGCACCAATAATACTGACAAGTTTATATCTACGTTGATTTAACGATAGAGGTACTTGATATTTTATACTTGATAGATTTGTAGCGAGTAGGGAAAGCGGTTTCAAAGGTTTCACAGAAATCTGGTCACTTTTCCCTACTTTTATATTTTGACTGGCTCTGACTCTGACTTTCGTATCTTAAAATATCAACTTGAGAATGTCAAGATTCAAGATTCAAGAGTCAAAAGTCAATACAAATTAGTAAGAAGAACGCTTTCGATTTCTGAATAACAACCTGCGTAACTTTATAAATTAATAATAATTATTAACAATGACTATGCTGAAAGTTGACAATGCTTTTTCGGTTTTTCTGGTATTTTGGTATATTTACGGTATTTAATTTTGATGTTGATAACATTTCGTATCCTAGTTGTGGAATTGTTTTTGTTATTGAAAGGTTCTTTATTATCCTTGCTATTTCGTCGATCAACGACAAAGATGATCACTGACACAAAGTGGCTCACAGACTGAGTGACTGAGTGAATCCAAAGTTCAAACTGAATGTATCTGATCTCCTGTCTCACTTCTCCTTTTTCCTGTAGCTTGTAGCTTTTCCCTCTTCACTCCTTTTACTTCCCTTTCCTTTTGACTACTGAAGTTTCAGTGTGTACACATTGTACACTATACACCATACACTGCCTACTGTCGACTGTCTAGCGTCTGCTTTACAGAGTTTAGACTGTGTGATTGTAAGTGCGTGTGCAAATGTGTAAGTGTATGTTTTTCGTCGTTGGTGCTTCTTGTTCTTGTTCTTGTTCTTGTTCTTCTGTCTGGTGTCTTTTGTCGTGTGCGCCTTTACTTTTGCCTGTCCTGAGAACAGTTTTTGTGTTGTTGTGTGTTAGTGTGACAGAAGGGAGCGACTAAGTCTAGATTCTCGATTCTAGATTCTAGATGAGTCGCAGGAAATCTCCAATATAAATATATTGGCCCTAAAGTGAGCATGTTTGCGTCTTTTCCTTCATTTCATTTCGTTCCACTTGATATGTATGGTGATGGTGCTGGTGATGGTGCTGGTGGTAGTGGTGGTGGTGGTGAGCACATAATTCTGGTCTGGCTGGATGGTTAGTTTTTGGTCGTTGTGGTAAAGTCCTTGACTAAGTAAGTGTATTCTAAATATCTATGTACATGTCTATATATCTGTTATGTGTAATTATGAATCCACGACTTTGGTGGAAAACAGTTACCGAATATCTAGTACTGTTCCATGTTCCATGTTCCATGTGTAAATTCTGTAATTTTGTAGGTAGTGTACATAATGCATACCTTTTGTATCTGTAAATTGTACGTTGCACATGTTCCATTACTCCATATTCCACGCTAGCTGCTAGATACTACATGTGCAAGTTGTGTAGATGTAGATAAATTTCTTGTTTTTTTCATTCCTCACTGACAAATATATTATATTTCCTTATTGCAAGACAGGAGGACAAGAAATATAGAAATAGTTCACAACTGTAATATTTTTGAACCATCAACTGCTCCTTCTGCTACTACAATCTACAAACTACAAACTACAACTAGGAGTGTATATGTCACGGGGAATATGAATGAGCTGGGATTTTAAATAATCACTAGTGAATCTGAATAATCCCTAGTGATT
>JAQGBH010003278.1:0-20473 GCA_034698265.1 Sminthurinus aureus | reverse complement strand
CTCAACTTTTGAATTCTCCATACAAATAAATGGAGAGCGCGAAAGTTGAGGCGAACTTTCTAAAAGAATAGACAGTACATCCGGCTCTTTTTAATAAATTCAAAAATTCAAAAATCCAAAACAACCCCTGACAACTGACAACTGATGTCTACTGTCTACTGTGTTTTTCTATTTTCTGCACAAATGTACTGTACACTGTGCGATGGACGCTGTACAAGATGAAGGAGACAAACCCCTTTTCAGAGGAAATTACAAATTAAGAATAACGAATAACAGTGTAAAGAATAACATCTACTCTGATCTAAAACATGTTACTTTTTGTTTGTAACATTATTAATTTTCTTTGTGAATGTCGAGACTTGTTTGTTGTTATTCTTGCCTTCTGTATTCTGTATTTTGGTAATTTGTTGGAGGAAATGAGAAGTAAAAGGAGCAGAAAAAACAAGAAAATGAGGAGCAAATTAATTAGTACGTTGCACATTGTAAATATATGTAGTAAAAGCATAAAACAAACAAACAAGTGCATATTATGAGACAAGAGACAGCGGAAAAAGTGATGACATTAATTTTAGAATGCAGAATACACAAAATGTACAATGTACAGTGTCCATCTTTTCTCCCTTTTCAACTAGAGGCCAGAGAGAGCAAGGCTTGATGTTGAAAACTCAAGTGAAGGCATAATATATAATATACGCGTATGGCTGCTAGAAAAATGTTTATCTGGAAATGGGATCCTTGATGCTTTAACATTGTCATTATCAGCCATCAACTGCTCTATTCTCTATTCCCTATACATTACACATTATACATATTATGATCTTAGGGGAAAGAAGAGATTAAGTTAGATACTGCATAAACTTTGTCTTGTTCATATAGTGGAAAATGGAAAGGAATGTATCCATATACACATATCTATTATAGCTACCTAAATAAATGGGGGCATACATCTATGGACTTTTATAATGTCTACATCAATGATAGGAATATGTCAGCAAAAATGGGAAAATGACATGCCAGTGGCATAAACTGACATAAATGGCATAAACTGGCAAAAATGGCAAAAACCGGCATAAATTGACAAAAACCTCAATTCGTACAGAAAATTCAAATTGACATGAAAATTTTACTGTCCTGTTGTGAAAGACTTAAATAAACTTGTAATCTAACTTACAATTTTTTAAAAATTCCGATGACATTTTACAAAAATTTTTGAAAAATTTGAAATTTGAAAATGGAAAAAAATTTAACTGAGTAGCATATCTTTTTAAATTAACTACAAACGGAACATAAAAACACTTTTTAGAAAAGACTTGAGCCAAATCCGGAGCCTGAACCACTAAAAAATGAAAATTTTTAGTTTATGCCAGTTTATGCCATTTATGCCACCAAATGGGGTTTATGTCATGCCGTCATTTTGCCAGTTTATGCCAGTTTATGTCATGCCGTCATTATGCCAGCTCCTATCATTGGTCTACATACAAAAAAACGTAAAGTCTAGGGTCTAGAGTCAACCAAACCTCTAGTACCATACTCTAAACTCAACACTCAGCTGATATATTCTAATGTATAATGCATGTACTGTATACTGTATACATGTATAGTTCTTGTGAAATTTTAAAATAATCCCACGAGCTTTTCATCATGTGCCAAGCGATAAAGAGAAAGAGGATGAGAAAGAAGAAGACCGGGAGAAAAGGAAAGGGGAGAATGAGAGAAAGTCAGCAAAATCAGCAAGTTGCTCCATACTCTATAGTCCACGGTAAAAGTATAAGAGAGATGGTAAGAGAGGATCCGTAAAAAGTTGTTTTTGCAGACGCATTCGTTTTCCACTAATATAGAAAGAGAACAAACTTTATTACAAACACATACTGTACAACATTGATAATATAGTAGTATCAATGCCTCGATATAGAGTATAAATGCGTTATTCCATTCTATTTTCTATAATCTACATGCATAGCTGCAAGGTTTTGAGTTTTTAGACACTAGACACTAGACATTAGAATCTAGACACCTTCATGGTGAAACAAGTTGTACAAAAACCTAAAACTTACCATCTTTCTTATTATAATGACAGGTTTTTGATGCTTAACGCGTAATCAAAAAAGGTGTTTTACCGGCAGAAATTTTGAAGCTGTATAAAATATTAAGAAAGTATTATGTGCCGGACCAATGGTTTTATCACCCACGTTTTCAATGACACATGAATGATGAACATAGCAATATTTTTGAGTTTTGAGTTTTGAGGATTAAAGATAAAATTTGTCAAGATTTTATATGTTGAATATACACCTTTTATTTTTTTTGAAGGGTACTGCCAGAATCTCCCCGATGGACCTTTGCTCATGGGAAATTAGACAAAACGGAGAGAATTCTCCGACAAATAGCTCACGTCAACGGTAAAACTCTTCCAGACAACTACAGAGCACTTCTAGAGGTTTGTCAACTTTTTTCTATTATTATTTATAATAATAATGAAATGTCTACGACGTCGTGTATTCTGTATTCTGTAGGAAAAAATTGTGGTGCAGCAAGTGATTTTATTCACATAATATATCATGTATTTTTGAGAAAAAAATGAAGCACAAAAATATGTTTTTACTCTTTGTGTTCATTCGGTACTCGGTGTACGGTATATCAAAGAAGTTAGTTTGGAAAAGAAAGTAGAGCAAAATTTGAGCAAATGTTTATGAAAAGTGTAGGATTTGGGACAAAACTAGTGATATACATAGAAAACATAAATGTTGATTTTCACTTGGTTTTATTATGAAAGTTTTTATATAATAAATAATAACGGAATCCTTTAAAAGAATATTCCGTTTTTTCTTACATGCTTGTGATTTGTGCATAAAAAATGGGGAATAAAATGTATGTGGTTCAGAATTCAGAATTCAGAATCCAGATTCTAGATTCTAGATTCTAGATTCTAGAATCCAGAAAACTACAAAGTATAGTACATTTGTTCCTGATTAACGATGTATAGGGATTTCTGTCGAGGAAGTAGAGAAAAGGTAAGAAAAACTAGCTACAGATGAGCAGTGAACAATGAACAAGGAACGAGGAACGAGGAGTTGAATGAGGTGTTCATGTGAGGTGCTCTTGCGATTTTTGACTCGTGCTTTTGTTCAATTTGTGTGTGCGGAATGAACGTGCTACTCATGCATTATTTGCACTTCACTTTCCTCTTTCTCACAAATTCTCTCTGTCTTATCCCAATCTTTTCCTTTGCTTTCTTTCTTTGTCTGGATTCTGGATTCTGGATAGTGAATAGTTTGGTCTGGATGGTGAATAGTTTGGTCTGGTTTGGCTTGTGTTTTGGGAGAAGAATAAAATAAAATGGAATCTTCTTCGTACTTGGACGTAGTCGTTCTCTTGTTGCTAATGAGTTTCGTATTCCTTCACCTTTATACTTTATACATGTACCGTTGCGTATACCTTCTCGTTATACCCATACGCATACCGCATACACAATCCACGTGTTCAGATGTCTAGGAGATATGTATGCTTCAATCTAGAATCTAGAGTCTAGAATCTAGAATACACAGAACAGAGACTCATGCAATCTACTCTCCCAGTTAGCCTCAGGCGTCTTCTGCTTTCTCCTGTCTGCTTCGTACCACACTCGAAACTCAAAAGTCCCTAAAGAATCACAAAACCCGCATTATGTAGAAAATTGCAAATTGAAAAAAACTTGTTTGTTTGTAAGAGGTACAAAGTACAAAGTATAAAGTATACACTAAACTACACTATAATATGCTATAATATTATATATTACAATATATAGTTGCAAGATTTCATGCCTCGTATTATACTACCTCTTATTTCTTTTACATTTTGTACTCGGTACTAGGCATATATTGCACTACGTACATGATATATGTACTCCTGCACTCTCCCATGCACAAGAAAGAGAGAGAGAGAGGGAGCAACAGAGAAATCCCATTCTTTCTTTTAACTCATTCTGTCTCAATTTATTTTGAAAGGAATGTTGAGTGTAGATTGTAGATTGTAGATTGTGGATTGTGGAATAGAATCCAGACGTTATCTTTGTACCGTAATGTCTTTGTATTACGATTACGATTACGGCAAATGCCTAATGTCCATAATATATGAGGGAAGAAGAAGAAGAAGAAGAAAAGGCAGAAAAAGAAAAGGACTCTCCCTGCATTTTAAATTCGAGCCGGATCTGATCTAACAGTCGCTAACAGTCGCTGTTGAAAGTTGAAAGCACGAGCAAGTGAAAGAACAAGACGAAGAATAGCAAGGACCAGAACTAAAACCAGAACATGATAAAAGAAAGGCCGAGTGAGAGAGATTTAGGAAAAGTCTTAAACCAGATCTACCTGAAACCTGCACAGAACAGAACAGTAGAGTAGAGTAGAGTGGAGCAGTGAGAAAGTCAAAAACAGTAAAAACCAGCATGTCGACTGGGCTGTCGACAGTCGAGAGTAGACAGTAGACAGTCGACAGATTCCATGTTTCCCATATATTATTTTTTGTATAAAAGGATGACTCGTGTCTCGTGTCTTGCACCTTATATCGTGTATCGTGTATCTCGTGTTGTATGGATAATATCATTTGCTTTTCCATTTCCATTTCCATCACAATTTGTAATGTTTTGTTTGTGATCCTCATAATAGTCAACCAATCCATGTAAGATGTAGGATATACGGTGTACGGTGTACAAAATATAAGTAGTCTTCTTACTCAGTACTCAGTACCTTTTCGGTTTTCTTACCTTTCAGCTTTCAGCTCTTATTTTTATATCATATCCAGTCAAAAATTTAAAAAACGAAAAACGTATAACATGTCCTATTTTCTTTCTCCATCTCCATCTCTTTCCCATCATCTGTCCTGAATGTATAAAGTATTTATAATGTTCCCATGCACATGCATGGGAAATGGGAAGAGAAGAAAATGTAGGAAGACTGGAGTCTAGAGTCTAGATTCGGGATATAGGAGGAGAGGAGAGTATCATAGGAATGAAATAAAACCTAGGGCTACGACGACATTCACAATGTACACTATATACTGGATACTGCACAAATATTCAAGTTTCAAGTATTAACTTGCTTTTTTAAAGTCGTCAACGTTTTCTTTTCCCCTCTCTTGTTTGCATATATCTTCTTTTCCTCCTCCTCTTCTCCTTGTCTTTCAGTACCTTTCGTTTTCTTTGCATAAATGTTGTCTGCTCTCCAGTCGCCAGATTCAGTTCTACATCCTACGTTCTACTTTCTACATAGTTTCATCTCCAGGGAAATGGAAAAGGGAGGAGAAAGAGAAAGAGAAGGAAAAGGAGACAGTGAAATTCTTTATCTCCTCACGTCGACGCATACTCTATACTCTATACACTGTATTACGTACATGCATATCTAATATCTACATTCTACATTAAAGTACCAAGGACCAACGACTGAGCGGGAGATCTGCTACTGTTTTCTCTAAACCATAAACTATAAAACTATAAACCATCAACCAAGCCAATGCCAAGGTTTTAAAGTGTAGAAAGTAGAAGAATGCATCTACATTCTACATCCACACCTATCCCAAATCCCAACTATACGAGTTGCATAGATAGATCTGTCTTAGTTCTTAATTCTAAATGAATATATAATAGATGTACAAAATACAAAATATAAATAAATATTTTTGATGCCTGATCTATGCATTACTATGTGCATAATGGGACGTGAAATGTAAAACATTTTCTTTGTACCGTTTTGGATCTTGGTCTGTCTCAACTATTAAATGTTGAGACACACGAGTCTTGAGCCTTGAGTCTTGAGTCTTGACGACAAATGCAGGAATGAATCAAGATGTTGAAAAGTCAAAATAAATGCAGAAAAAGACAGACCAAATAGGAACGGAATGAGCAGGAAAATTTTCCAATTTATTCAAAATCCAAATGAAACAGAAGGAATAACGAATGAATCACAGAAAAGATCCCAAAATCTAGAGTAGAATTCAAAGACAGGAAATTAAAAGACGGATCATTCAAGAATCTACCGAGTCTGGAGTCTGGATACAACATTATGGAAATGTCTTATGACTGTTCACTGTTCAACTTCAATGTTCAATCAGGAATTTAGCAAGTCATTAGTGGTTCCTTCTATCTTGTGCCTTGTATTGTTAGGCTATTTTATATTGTACAGATTGGTTTTAAGGGTAGGTTTTTAATTTTTCACTAATTTTTCCATCACCGTGACAGCTGACAGGGAAATGCAGATTAAAGATTCATGATTCCAGATCCTGTTCCGATTTCCAATATTTGTGGCTGGTGCCAAAACTTGATGCTCTTTTTAAGATGTACAATGTATCTACAATGTTATAAAATAGCAAGTCTTCTCTGTGTTTTCTATTTTCTATGCTTCGTATTAAATTGTAATTCTTTCACTCCTCAATCCTCAATCACCTTTTATCGAGGATGGAGGAAAGAGGAAATAAAACGCAAAATTGAGATGTACTAGAGTCAAGACACAAGGCACAAGATACAAGTACCAGTGTAAAGCGTAAAGTAGATAACAGAGAGGAGATTGTACACTTGTAAACGCACTGGCTACTGGCTACTGGGAACATATTGTATATTGTATGTCTAGAGTTTTAGAGTTGTAGAATTGTAGAAAAAAAGTATCAAGTTGCTTGAGAAAGCAGTTTTGAAAAAAAATTATTTCCCCAAGAGAACTTGGAAAATTGAATTTGTTCGTCATGGCAGACACCATGAAAACTGTTTTTGTGTTCTTTTCTTTTTATACAATTTGAACGATCCATGTGCAATGTACAATGTTTACAGTGTATATTGTATATATTGCATATTGTACACAGTGAATGAATAGAATACAAACCCAATTTTATAGACAGGAAAAGATACATAGAAAAAACAAACTGTACAATATCCCACTAAAGATACTAAATAGACACATACCGTCATATTTCTATTTTCTGTGTGACCAGCACACAGCACAATGTACAGTTTACGGTGAGCATTTGGGAAGTGTAAGCTAAACTAAACTAAACTCCCAACTTAGCTCGAGAGAGTGGGAGAGAATTTGTTGTAGACATTTGCTTTACTTGGCAGTACCAGTGGTACTTGGAGATACTTGGCACGCTTAGGTGAGCTTTCCATTTTTATACACTTATTATAGCCATACATACTAATATAATATAATATAATATAATATAAAGAAAGAAGGATAGATAGATGACTACATAGCACACCCTCAACTCAAAGAGGAGAAAAGAGGAGCTGTCCATTAGATCCATTAAAAGGCTCAAGGCTCATCTACTGATACGACACCGTCTGATTTATACGATGCACGGTATAGTCTATACACTATATATATAATATACAGGAATTAATACGAGTTAGATATCTACACTGCATACTGTACATTGTACATATATCTCCTGAATGTATTATAGTGTGGCTGTGGTTTGTGGTATGGATCAATGACTTTCTTTCACTTTCACTTTTAGTTATAGTCTCACTTTCACTTTCCCTTTCTCTTTTCACTACAGATATTCTTCCTTGCTTTGCTTACATTGCTGCATCCATCTATGATGTACATACAAAAAGGGGAACTTTCATTTCTTTCTCCGCTCATTCATACTTTTTGTTCCCATTAAGAATTAAGGCCGAGGGAAATGTCCTTGATATTTGATATCTCATTTCTCACTTATTACTTGTTACAAGTGCTACTCGTACTATTTATATTATCATCATTGGGAGCTCTAGCCAATTCTTGTAAACTGGAGACAGTAGATAAATAGATACTCAAAACTCAAACCGCTGATATTTGGTATTTGGCGTATTATAAACGTAAAAAAGTTAATGCATGTTAATGGGTTTAATGAATAAAAAATGTTTAAACTTGAAACTTGAAACAATTGAAAATAGAACAGACAAGAAAATATTATTAAAATTAAAATGTCAATAGAAATAGTCAATACATACCTATTGAATATTAATAACTTTTAATATGTATGAACGTGTTTATTATAGGAAAGATATGCAGCCTCCATTTCCAGTGAAAGGAAGAAATCCAAAGTCACATGTGGAGATGAAGAGAAAAAAGGACGGGTAGAAAAGGATACATATGGTTATTTAGACTTACTTCGTGGACCAGTTCTCCGTCGGAATACTATTATCATTACATTTATATGGTAAGTTTGTCTGTGCCAAAGCTGTAATCTGTAATAGAACCAAGTATCTACCAAGTACACGAGTGCTGTGAATAGTGAGTATTGAGCATTGAGTATGTAAAGTACTTTTCTACTTTCATCAACATGCATAATACATATAATACATCATGTTAAATAAGTGCATTAGCTATACTCTATACTCTAAACACTATACTTTGTGCTACTGAATGCAGAATACGACAAGGAGAAAATACCATTTTCTTGGATTTTGAATCTTGGATGTATCTAAAAAACTTGACGAGTTTTAATAATACATGATACATGTATACATGTATCCATCCGATCTCTATACTCTATACTCTACACATATTCACTTAAGATTGAAAATTCAAAATCCTTCCATCACTCACATCTCTCTATCCTGTACTCTTTGTATCATACTACATTACATTTTACATTACATTACGCTACATTAGTAATAGAGAATGTGAAATGAAATCGGAATCTGAATCCGAATTTAGAGAGAAAATGGAGTATATTATTTGATATTACTATTACGAGTGAGAATGCAGATTGCATCCCTTGAATGTGAATGTGAATTTAGATTTTGAGCAGGATGTGCACTATGCAGGAATAAAAACAAGGATTTGGGTTGCACAACATGACATTTCATTACATTACAAGGACCGTATAAAGTATAATAATATCTATAGTCTATAGTGTAGATTGTACATGTTTATACATTTATTCAGATACATATTTAAATAATGTTGTGTAATTCTATATTACAAATTCTGTAAGCATATTGTATTCTGAGAACTGAGAGTGGAGTACGGAGTCAAAAGAGGAAGTGAAATGGACGAATTACGAATGTAGACGACACAACACACAAGGCAGAAGGCATAAGAAGACAATGTACAATATACAATATAAGTATAAGTGCGTACTGATATACAGCTCCATATTCTGTTCCTTCTTGAGTCACCAAGGAGAAAATCCTCCAGGATCATGGATTCAGGGATAAAGTCAAGTTGAAATGGAAACTTTAGTAGGGATCATTCAATCTACAGTTACGAGATTGAGATACAACACACAATATCCGTGATACGATACGAGACTATGCCATTTTATTCCATTCCACTCAAGCTCTTTTCCATGAACTCCTCGATCCTCAATCCTCAATCCTTGAGCTACTCAATACTCAATACTCAATGCCCAATACTCAAACAAACGCACTTGGATTTATATACAATGTACATTTGTCTATGTTTATGTTATGTTATGTTATGTCGTGTCGTGTCGTCTGTGTGGATGGTCGATTGTCGATTCGATGTGAGTGGAGAGTATCGAGTAGATGTATGTGCAGTTCATTCAAATTGGAGTGGAATTCCACTTGAAACCATTCCATTACACCAGTTAGCGTATAAAGAAGACATAATTTATTTCGCAATCCCCGTGTTTCTCTAAATTTTAAGTGACAAATAATTACTAATTGCACTCTGGCTAATAATCCAACTTTGACTTGGACAGCTGATAGCTGATAGTCGTTTTTAGTCACCAAAGGAATTTTTCTTTTAAAGCCATCGATCAGCAAAGTACAAGGAAATTGAAGACTGAGCTAGTGGAGCTTGGCTGGTTGGTGGTTGGCGGTTGCTGATGGTTAGTTTGAATGAAAGCCAAATGGTAAATTCACTTTTCATGTTTCAAGGTAGAAAGAAAGTTTGACTTTGAAATTTGGAATTTGGGTATGCATTCATGTCTGCAGTCTGTTGTCTGTACTTCCTTCTGTGTGTGTGGTGTGTGCTCATGTGAATTGTGGATGAATATTATTCTTACCTTCACTTTCCACTGTTCACTATTCGCTTGGAATTTGAAATTTGGAACCCACAGCGGGTATTCTTTAAAAGTTGTTCATGTTTTATCTCGTTACGTTGGCCAAAAGACGAGCTTCTTTTCGCCTCTCATGTAAATTGTTCACGGATTTGGCCCCTTTTTACATCCACCCTTTGACAAGGTTTACAGTTTAGAGTTTAGCTGGTAGAGGAAAAAGGGAAAAGATGCCTAAACACATGAATATACAATATAGATATAAATAGAACGTGGATAGTTGGAATATAAATCCAGAGAAACTGTGCTCACTTTCTCTTTTCTCTTGTAGACTGTAGACTTTCTGTACATTGTACATAATTTCGTCAAATAAACTTTGTCCTTCTTAACTTTCTTTTTCCATTTCCCTTTTCTCATTCCCCAGAGGAAATAGATTAAGAAAGTCAATGTTAAATTTCCGGCATCAAGCATTGAGAATCGAGAGTTGAGTCGGAGCTCAAAGCTGAGGAATACAGACATTCCGTCTCAACTTTATCTGCTTCTATATCTTGTATCTTTATCTATATTGCATCACGTAATTGATACTGAAAATTGGAAATTGTTGTAGGTTTTAGTATTATGAATAATTAATAAGAAAATGTATTCAATAGCCAAAGAGAGCAGACGGAAATTTTTTTAGGCCAATGTGTAAGTTCAATTGAAAAACGGATTCTAAATAGTAAAATCCATTGTAAAAACTGATCTACTGTCCACCAAAAAAATCATGAGAAAAATCGATTTAATTATCTTCAGTTTATAAAAAAATATATTACATTGACCTTAAGTTTGTCTGTTATAAACAAGGATGAAAAAGTTTGGTATTGATTATTAAATTATCAAAATTCCAAAGTAAAAGGTGAAAAGGTAATAAGACTTTTATTTTTTTGCTTCAAGGTTCGTCAATCTTGGAGTTTATGTTGGACTTTCCTACTATGCACCAATATTGGGAGGAGATGAATACTTAAATTTTTTCTTGGCTGGACTTGCTGAATTACCTACTTATTTCTTTTTATTCCCCTGTCTGGACACTTGGGGTCGTCGCTGGACGCTCTTCTCATCCATGGTCATTGGTGGAGTTGCTTGTATCTGTACCATCATCATTCAAGACGGTAAAATATGAAATTATTATACTTGTCCCATTTTTAAAAACAGCTCGAGTCAGTTTTGGAAATTGGAATTCGGAATATTTAATGTAAAAAACCATGGTTAAATACTAAAAATGCAAATGTAAATAATGTCGTTTAGAGAAAGCAAAACAATGGTACATTTTTAGTTCTACTTTTTAAGATTCTGCACGCATTCTTTTTATTCTTGAGTCTGGAGTCTTGAGTCTTGACATCTACAGAACAAAGAAAATGTTGTGTTCTGCTAATTTTTTATTAGTTTGTTTTGTATTCTCTCATTTCCCATTTTACTTTGTACTTTGTACATTGTACATTGTTTTTATTCCATTGGTGTAAGGAGCAAAACAACTTATTAGTATGCAACCTCAATCCTCAATCCCTTATTTTTTCTTCCCAAGTCCTAAGGAACGTGAGCTTTACCATCAACTTTTTCTCTTGAAAGGCTCTACAAAATAAAATTTTGGGTAGTTGTAAAAGTAAAAGTGTACGGATGTAAAATGTAAAACGTACAGCGTTCACCATTGTGTATTGTGCATTGTGCTCACAATATTATTTTTAATTATTTTTTTATACTATAAACTGTAATATTAATTTCCTAATTTCCAAGAACAACATGAACTTTGAAAATGAAAATACATTTAGTAATACAGATTTGAGAGCATGCACTGTTAGACTCTTTCACAAGTATTTTTTTGTTTCTAAGAAAATATGCAAGAGGAAGAGAGTTGAGAAGAAGAAGGAAAATATAAATTGGAAATTGGGCTAAATTATAAATTCCACTCAGATTTACACTTTATAGTACGGATTTAATAAATCTGCATAAAATTTTACTCCCGTTTACTCTACTTTTGTATGTAGTATGTTATACGTGCATAATATTATGAGTATAATCTTAGCTTACTTTCGCTTTCCTCCATCCACCATCAATATAGAGAGAACGAAGATGAGATTTGCAGTAGTTTAGGTAGTAACTGGAAAAATAGGGCGAAAAAACCATTAAACGGTGTCGTATGATTCTTGATTCTCTATACTTTCTACTCTCTACGCTGCTGCAAAATGCATCCATACTCCATACTCCACACATTTTGGATTTTGGATTCAACTTACCTACTAATACACACTTAGACACGTAGACACACAAACACACTCTTTGCAAACTCTCACCACGCACATCCACAGCTCTCTGATCTCAGTTTGAGAATTCCAATTCAGCCTCCTCGTTTACACACAGTGTACAGTATACTGTACTGTGGTCTGTAGTGAAGAACATTTGAAATTTGAAACATGACGAGAAATGGAAAACTTTGAAAAAAACTTGCTTGTATCGAGTATCGAGTATCCGTATCCTCTAGAGAAATTTACAGATTTATTAATTTCACCATTTGTATACAGTTTTACTTTTTACGCCAGCTAAACTTTTTTTTAGTACATGTGCTTTGAGCTTTGAGCTTTAAGAAATTGATCAATATCGGATATTTCTCGTAGCCCTCGTTGTTTTTAATATTTAAACCTCAAAGGAAATATGTGATGTATGATGATGTATACAGATTTTTAGTATGCAATTTTCTTGAGTTATTACTCATTTTCCTATTTTTCATAAATGGTAAAAGTTTGCAGTCAACAGTGTGTATTTGTATGTGTAAAAATTCCAAAAATCCTGCAGGACGAAGTTCCAGGGAACTCATTCGTATAGGTACACCAATGAAAATCTTATCAGGCAGAGTTCAACAACTACCAACTATCTGTAGTTACTCGTTACAAGTGCATTGACACATAGCATTAAAAGTGATAATGTTACAGAGGAAAGAAGGAGAGAACAAAGCACAAGAGCCAAGGAGGAATCTTCTAGTGCGGGCATTTTATCTTGCGTATCTGATGTGCTGATGTGTCTCACACAAGTACTATGTTGTTTAGGACTTGGGAGAGAGTGGGAAGTGGGAGGCCAAAAAAGGGCCCCAATAAAATATAATGTTGAAACTATTTTAGCTGTCGTCGTTATTACTCCTTGTCCGCGCCCCATTATCTTTTCACTTCAGCCCCAGTTCCAGTTCCAGTTCCATGAAGTACATTTTGTACATTTTGTACATTTTGTACATCCATGCATTCTACAGTCTATTCTATTACATTGTAGGTTGTAGATTGTATAGATAGAACAGAAGAGAAAGTATTAGACACTGTATGAAGCCAAAGAGCCGAAAGAGACGGAGGAAAAGGAGGAGGCTGCTCAAAGTAAATTGAATGTAAAATCCACAGCTCATCTAGAATCTAGAATCTTATTTAAGCTCAAGTGGGAAATCCTCAAGAGCAAGAACAAGAGCAAGAGCAGCGTAAGTACTAAAGGTTAAAGTCGTAAGACTAAAGGAAATAAGAACAAGAACAAGAAGAAAAGGTACAACAAGACATAGTTATGGATCGAAGCAATAGATAATGAGAACGAGTGCTGCTGATCCTCGATTCTTGATTCTTGGTTCGTGGTCGGATGGTGAATACAGATTTCATAAATTAGGAAGAGTTCTAGGAGGATTTCTCTTGTTTTTCATGTTATGATTTGTATTTTGTATAATATTATGTTTATGATAAATGATAACCCAAATTATGGATTATACAAAATACAAAATACAAAACATGGATGAAAAAGATAAAACCTTTACACTGTACTCGTTTTGCTTTATATAAAATGACAGAAAATCGTATCATCTTGTGTTTCATTACTACAAAATTCATGTACTAACGCCAGGCACCAAACGTTAATAGTCTAGCGTCTAGCGTCTAGAGTCTAGACCATTTCTAATTATTAATTATTTATTTAATATTATTTATGCAGAAGCGTGGGTCACCTTAACCTTGTACTGTATTGGAAAATTTGGGATTTCTGCGGCATTTGTAGCCATTCAGCAAATTGCTTCCGAGATTTACCCAACAGTTGTACGAGGACGAGGAATAGGCTTGAGCTCAACTGTCGGTATGTACAAGTTACTTTGTACATGATGGACAATGTCAAATGTCAAACAATCATGTTTAATTTTCAATAATACGAATAAAATTGTGAACATTCTGGAGATTGGAGCCTAAATAATTATTTTTGGAACTTGATTTTTTGATTTTCAGGAATGCTCGCACCAGCTCTAGTTCCTCTCGTCAATTACACGGTAAGTACAATTATTATTGATAAAACTCAGACTACAACAGTCAGTAATTATACATCGTATAACTATTATTTGCAAAAACAATTCAAGAAAAACACGGCACAACTTGAGTAATAATAATTAATAATTAATAATAATAATCCCAGTCCTCAGGCCAGCTCAAAGCAAGCTCAAAGGTATATCTAAGAAGATAAGATAATCTGAGTGGAAATCGGAATTCAAGGTGTTTTCCTCCTGTTACACGTTACATGCAGCATATAGCAGATGATTCCTTAGTTGCACCGTAAACCATAAACCATAATTACGCTCATTACATATATGTACAATGTACATGGCGTACACTGTATTAATTTCCGTCGGATATTATTATCTTGTAATTTTGCTCAAACCCATCTCCGTTCGCTATCAATTATCAACCATCACGAATCAAGGATTCACCAGACACCAGACTCTTGCACCTCGTACAGTTTTCCATTGTTCCTTCTCATGAGATAATCACGTAGAACGTAGAAATCTACGTACAATCTACATATGATGTTCCTTGTACATTGTGTATTGTGCATCCTTAAAATTCCTTGCAAAGCTTCTGAATTCAGATTTGACGAGAAATCATGTCTAGTGTTGAATGTTGAGTTTCGAGTGTGGAGTTTTCCCCAGGATAGCAATGGCAACTGGCAACTGGCAAAAGTAATTTCTTCTATCTTTCTGCAATCTACAAGAGAAGGGAGAAAAGGAGAGACACGCATATTTTAGGGATAAACAATGTATGGAATATCAAGTATGTAGAATGGAATATGGAATATGGGAGAAATGTATTAGATTGCAGATTGTTTGTGTGATATGGCTGATGGTTGGTTTGGTTTGGTTGGGAATCCTTCTCATGAAATTAAAATTAGAGTATATGGTACACATGCAATGTTTTCATCTAATAATTTCTATCAGCTTGCTCAATTTACTCACTTACCTTTTCTAATTTCTACATATATGTAGGCAATAGGCACATGTTGAATCTCAGAATCGCGTCTTCTCCACATTCTCCATTTTCCATGTTCCATGTTTCATGTCCATTAAGCTATTAAACACACGGCGCACCATCACCATATTATATGTACACTAGAAAAACTAGTTACTTCTTGTATGGAATGGAATTCTATAGGCATCTAGATTCTACATTCTAGATTCTGGATCCTGGATACTTAATAATATATAAATGAAGTAGTCATTTTCATTTTCCAACGTGATAACACATGTGCGTAATTGCTGTTAGCTGTTAGTTCTCCGCTCAAATTTCTCCAACGAGAACTACAACTTTTGTATTAGCCCAACACTGACTACTGAATATTTTTCTGGTCATTGTTCCTCGGTCTCTTGTTTGTAGCTCGTAGCTCGTAGTGTTAGTCTCATCACGGTTTTCTACGCTGCAGTGAATGGTGAATGTTTTCAATTCCTTTCATATCAAATCACATCACATCATACGTATGTATGTAGAACAAAAAATAAAAGGGAGAGAAGAAGACGGATGAAAAAGATACCATTCCATCCCAGTTTTTTACTACCCTAAAAGAATAAAAATAGCCAGAAGCTGTAAATTAGGGATTGTGTACAGTGTACAGTGTTTGAAAAAAGTACAAAATTTAAGGACATAAAAGCATGAGGAAAACTCAAAACTCAAAACTCAAAACAAAATACAGAATACGGAAAAAATCAACAAAGGAAACATGAACGCGGAAGATTAGATCGATAATTTGTTATTTTTTATTGTTCCCTTTTCCACAGTTTTTTTTCATAATATGAATCAAAGATCAAAGAATACCCAAATTCAAGATTCTAGATTCCAGATTCCAGATTCCAGATTTTTTAAGAATTTATATGTAGGAAATATCAGTAGGAAGTCTTCAGAATAAGATGACGGAAGGGAAAATGACACGTTGGAAATATGAAATAGAAATTAGGAATGATGTGCATTAAAAAATCTATTAAAAAAATTAATGATTCTCTTTTAACTCGTTTACAAATGTTATGAAATTATCATTTGTTGAAAACATGAAAAACATGAAACTCTTGAGACTTGAGCCTTGAGCCTTGAGACGACAGAATTTACATTATAAATTATACATGTATGCATGGGGTTTGTAGATGAAAGATAAACCAGAGAAAAAAAAGGATGCGGGATGTGGGTAAACCCTTTCCTTTTCTTTGAGTGTAATGAGTAAATTGTACAGATAATACTGGATGTTGTGTATTGTATCTGCAGTTCTACCTTGGTCGTCTCTCATTTCCTACCTCTTCTTTTCTTTATCTATCAAGATAGTGACTAAAAAGAGAGACGAGAGAAGAGAGGAAAAGAAGGAGGAGACGGAAGTAGAGTATTGCACCGGGAAATGAAAAGTACCCGGGATTTCCATGAATCTTTTATACATGTGTGTAGGACGTGAAAGGAAAGAAAGGAAAAACCATTGTGCCTCTTTATTCGCAATAACTGGACTATGTTATGTACGGTTTATACTTTATACTGTGGATCCTAGATTCTGGATTCCGGGTACACATCTTTTTCATGAACTTTTTCCTTCGCTATGTTTTGTCTTATGCTCGATGTATTTTTGTGGGTTATCGATACATCGTTAAGGTAACAAGATTTCGAAGCAAGGAATCTAGATTCTAGCGAAGCTCATCAACAGATTTTGACTACTAACTGGAAAACATGGAGCACACAACAGTTTATGATATATGTTGCAAACATGTGTATCAGTTGTATATAAACGTACGTAATATATGTGTATTTTGTATTGATTTTCAAAAGGGTCAAGAATATTTGTATCTACCGCTGCTGGTACTTGGTGGTTTGATGGTGGCTGGAGGAATGTCCGCTCTGGCACTTCCGGAGACGCTGGGCAGGTAAAATTTTCAGTTTCTGTCTACAGTCTATAGTTCATGCATTAAATTCTTTTGTTTTTTGGTCTTGTTGTTTGTCTTTGTTTTTGTTTTTGTCATTGGCATCCTGTTTTTTCTCAACTGTGGTAATTCGTAATGGTTTTTGTTTGTTTGTTGGTGACTGTAACAGAGCATTGCCTCAAACACTAGCAGAAGCGGAGGAATTCCGAATAGATTGCTCCCTCAACACTTGCTGTCCCAAAACAAATGTGGCCAAAGACAACAAGGAAAAGAGCAAAAGCAAGAAAGAGCAGGAAGATGGAAATGGCGATCAAGATGGAGATTCCGACGAGGCAGGAGGAAAGCTCTATTCAGATGGAAAAACAAAGGGAAAAGAGAATGATAAAGATGAGGATTTTGACCACGAACGTAAAGCCAGTACCAGTACTAACACCAGTTTGAGAAGGAGCATGAAAGAAAGGGAAAGAACGAAGAGCAAGAGGAGTGAAAGAAGTCAGCAGGCGAAAACGGAAGAACTTGTCGAACAAGAAAATGGAACTTTCATTGATCCCAGCACTCAATCCCTCCTGCAGGAACGAACCGGAACCCATACACGTCCAAATCCACATCCACATGCGTATGCACAACTGGACCATGCTGTCACTGTACATTCTTCACTTTTCCCAGCTCCTCCAACACATTTATCTTCATCGTCCTAATAAAAGACTTTTGTCTTTGTCTCTCTTTCCCTTCTCCGTTCCATTCGCCTCGTCTCGTTTCGCCTGGCTTTCTCTCTCTCTCTCTCTGCTCCGTCTCCCTGTCTTTCAGCCTCCAATCCTGAATATATCACAGCCAGAGAACGGGACAAATCTCATTTTTATTTATCCCGTATTCCGTATGCATTACATGTGTACTACATTTCTCACACAGGATTCTTTATTTATACATTATATATTATATATTATACTATGTAATGCATGATTTTATTATATCCTTTGCCCGCTTCATCTACAATGTGAAATGTACAGAATACAGTACTTTGTGTTACACATCCAGTCGACGTTTGACACTCAATATTCTTTTCAAATTTTCCATGATAATAATAATGTGACAAGAAATTGAATGGAGTCAAAGTGTAATCATGCAGCACAAAACCGAATGTGAACTATTTTTCTCCTTTGTCTATTGGTTTTTTAGAGGAGATTTTTCATTTTAAATCCTACATTTTGTGCTTGAACTATAACAATTTCGCCACTGTTTAAAGCGACAATAACGCTGCACAAATTCCAAAAAAAACCCTTGTTCTTATGCTATATTTAAAAATTAATCATCATTATCATTATTGTATAAATGGCTCAAACTATTAAACTAGTATGAATGTTATAATAATAAAGTAAAAGCCAGCTTTTGTCGTAAGATGGAAGTTTTAGTATTGCGTAGTTTGTTTACTTTTTGAACACTTTATTTTGACGGGATTCCTACGGATTGCTACGGATTTCCAGCTCTCCCATTTATCCTATTCTGCGTACACAGAATATAGAACACAAGACACAAAACACAACTCACAGTCCACAGTTCAAGTGAAAGCGGTCTGCTTGAAACATGGAAATGGAAATGGCAAATAGCAAATTACAAACGGATATCTTTCTCCATCTCCAATCTCCATCACTGAAAACAACATAATGTATGGGGTATGGGTAGTTTTAACATTGGCATCGCTATTGCCATTTTAGATTCTAGATTCCAGATTTCAGACTTCAGACCCCCAGAAATTTCTGACAATGGCCACCAAATGGCGACGCAATATAACAATGGAGAGAATGTAATAAAAAGCTCGGGTCTCTATTCTCAAGTCTCGAGTGCAATCTAATATGTTTCCTTTTCTTGTACTAAATCAACGATTCACGTTTTCATCGGCATCAGTAAAAAAAGTGCGAGGGTGGAGAGTTGAGAGGAGAGAGTAGCCATGACTTTGTCCTGGGCAGCATCAAAGAACAACAGTAAAA
This sequence comes from Sminthurinus aureus, assembly GCA_034698265.1. Taxonomy (NCBI): domain Eukaryota; kingdom Metazoa; phylum Arthropoda; class Collembola; order Symphypleona; family Katiannidae; genus Sminthurinus; species Sminthurinus aureus. Next base: position 1,321 of record JAQGBH010003278.1, on the reverse strand, counting down.
TGTAGACAGTAGACAGTAGAAACTAGACAGTAGACTTGCAGGGGAAAATTTCCTGGCCCTGGTGAAATACAGATTGCGGGATGTACTCTGTACTCTGTACTCTCTGCTCCTTGTTCGTTATTCGTACTATAAATATTATACAAAGGTATTTTCACAATCCTAGACATTAGATATTGGTTCGTACGGTACGATTCGTACTCAAAACTCAAAACCAAGGCCTATTCAATGTGAACCCTGGATAGAAAATCAAGAAAAATAAAATAAAAAATGGGTCTTTGCCCAGAGAAAACGAACAAGAGAAGAACAAGAAGAATCGGGAGAAGGAAAGAATTCCATTAAACTGTCCTTTGTCTCCCTTTCATCCATTCTTATTTTATTTGAATATCGGTATGCGCTCGCGTTCTAAATTCTAAATTCTAAAGACATCAACTATCAACTGAGACTGCAGACTGCAAACGGAACTTATTCTTTTCCAGTGAAAGGTGAATGTTGAAATTTGAAATTCTGAAAGTTTCCCATCCAAAATCTAAACTCTGTTATCCTATTTTGTATAGAGCATAGAGCATAGAGTACAGAATACAGACGAACAACTCTTACCCAAGCTCCAAATTCCAAACAGAGAGAAAATACTGCAAAAATTTTGCAAATCCCTTGTAGCCTGCTCTATTTTCTTATTTTCGCTTCATCATTCATTATGTGTATTTACAATTTATAGCTACAGCTGTAACCTGTGACCTACAAATATATCTGCAAACATGAGATTTTCCATTAATTTTAATCCATTTTACTGTTTAAAACCATTAGTGACAAGGGACGTAAAAACAAGGAGAAAAAGCGGTTCAAGGTTCAAGTTTCAAGTAGTAAATTTAAGGTGACATGTGCAAAATATAGTTGATGTTACATCTTGACTCTTGACGTCAAATAGCAAATGTAAATGGTAATTAGTAACTATTCAACTCGTTGCTTGTACTTTGTGCTCTAAATAAATAATAGATGCAAATGACTTTTCAGATACCAGGTGTGGGCAAGGTGCAAAGGCGTCATAGATTTAATATTATGCGCGATCAAGACAATCAATATGCAAAATTTGAGCATTATTCATTATAAATTATGAATTATAAATGCAACAAATAACAAACACCTACTTTATTACTCACAATGGAAGTACCCGGGGTGCTCCGCGACTTTTGAGATGAGACCTATACTATCCGACTCAGTTTTTGACGCTGATTCCGAATATGAATGTCATTTTCCCGAATGCGCGGGTATTTTGAAGTTATTGACCCCGAAAGGTCATTTTCTTTGAAATTTTTGTGACTTT
>JAQGBH010003277.1:0-20475 GCA_034698265.1 Sminthurinus aureus | reverse complement strand
TCACATTACCCCAATGTACACAGCCAGCCAGCCAGCCGTATCTTACGAAAACAATACTCAGCTTCGCTTCCTAAAAAAGGTGGTTTTTTTGGCCGAAAATCGGACCCCTCAGATCTTGATGAAACCTACACCATTCGAAAGAGCACATCAAAAATAGTCGAAAAAGATTTTAACAATGCAAGGATCCGCACAGTGTGCAAGGCAGAACACCAAAAAACCCCAGAGCTAAAAAAATATTTTTTTTCCAAACAGCTCTTTTTGAACTTGGCAGAGGTTTGTTCGTCATCAAAGTCAGCAATAGGATCATGGAAAAAAATGGACAGAAACATAAATTCTACGGCGAAAAGAACGGAGCGGGAAATTTTGAATCATTTAATTTTTCACAAATTTCGCAGGTCATGTCGATTTCTTCGAATCAATGTTGGACATTTTTATCATGTTGATAAGCGGTTGGTCTTGACCATCACAGGGATAATTGTGGATAAAACGGCGACAATTTTACTCACTTTCAAATAAAATGGTCACAAAATATACATAAGGTTGACCCATGTTAAACAGTGTTAGTAAACATGCGCCTTATTTTGTACGTCTTATGCAATATACAAAATACAAAAATATTTTGCGTCTTGTTTTTCTTCTGTATAACAATTCAAAAGGCCACCAGTAAACGCTCTTGAATTTTATATAATTAACTTGACATTTCCTCTCGTCCATCGTTAATCGTCCATCGTTAATCGTCCATTGTCTGTTAAACTTTGTTCAAGTTGTGCGGTACTGGACTTTATAATTGTATAATTGCATTTAGCATGTTGCTTATTTCGGTGCTCCGTGTTTGTCTTATCTCAACATGGGATGTTAACTCAAGGGCACTTAAATGTGTAGCCGTTCTAATGAATATTGGCAATTGGCAAATGTCCTACTGTAAACACCAAAGTTTAAAATACCTACATAAATGGAAGAGAAAGCAAATCATAGGTCTATAATCTAGAATTTAGACGGTACATTCAGAAAAGACGTGACATAATATTTTGTGTGTACGTCAAGCTTCACAATTCACAATTCACAACCTTTCTAAAACCATTTCAAATTTCAAACAGGAGCAAAATAAGGTGAAATGGACGAGAAATCCTTAAAGGTCCTTGGAATATTTACAAGTTTTGGTTATTTCCTCGGTCTTCACCCGTATCGACTCATTTCAAGTAAAAAGGAAATATTGGGCAAAAAATGGATTTTTAACGATTCTCTGTGGTGTCGTCTCCGTGTTATATTATCCTGGGTTTTACTCTTCTTCTACGAAATTTTTCTACTCGTTCGATCCATTCAAAGTTACAAAGATGAAAGGAGTACGACCAAGGGAAAGATCAAGAGTTTTTATATTACTGGAGTGAATCTGATTTTAAATGTGTTTCACTGGATTCTCTTTAAAAACTATGGAACGCACCACAAGTTTCTCAATGCAGTACTGGAAATGACAGCAAAATTTCAAGCTGGAGAACCAAAACGTTTGTTTAAAATTTTTAGTATTTCATTTAATAATTTTATTATTTTGTTTTTCATAATTTTGTCCTTTACATTTTATGGATTTTCTCTAGATTTAAAAACGGTTAAAAAGACGTCACTCCACAAATTCTTTTGGATCATGCTGCTGGTTACAATTTTCTTTGCAGCTACCAGAAGTCTTGCTGTATTTAAACATCCAAGTCCCAGAGAAGTCATCACGTCCCTGATGAAAAATCCAGGACTTTTCGTAAAAACAATGGCGGCTTTTCTTCATTTTTATGTAAGTCTAGTACACAGTTTCAGTGGTTTTTACTATTGTGCTGTCACCGTCTGGTACGTCACTGCCATCTTACCCATGATCAAACAGACCAACGTAGTACATGCAAAAAGAAATTGGCAGGCAATTCGAATGGAAGTTCAACAGAAATTTCTCTGTACAGCGTATCATCAACTCGGCGTTCTGCACTCACATTTCTCATCTCTCTACGACGCTGTTCCTCTCGGAGCTCAATGTTCTTTAATGTTGATGATCATGATCAATATTTTCCTCTCTGTTGCATTTAGAGATATTTCCACACTTATCAGTGCTCTCTTTGTTCTATTCGTGTCAAAAATGCTCTTTCTCAACTTGGCAGAGGTTTGCAGTTCATCAAAGTCAGCGATAGGATCATGGAAAAAAATGAACAGACATGTGAATTCTACCGCGAAAATAATGGAGCGGGAAAATTTGAATTTTTTAGTTTTTCATAAATTTCGAAGGTCATGTCGATTTCTTCGAATCAATGTTGGACATTTTTATCATGTTGATAAGCAATTGGTCTTGACCATCACAGGGATAATTGTGGATAAGACGGCGACAATTTTACTCACTTTCAAATAAAATGGTCACAAAATATCATAAAAAGGTTGTTTATAATCGAGTTTTAAACAGTGTTAGTAAGATACGCCTTATTTTGTGTTTTGCGCCTTGTTTTTGTGTAACTATCGAGTTGAGAATTTAATGGACCTTGATAAACATGAAAGCGAGAGGTAGTTTCTCAAAATTTCTCACAGTGATTAAATTTTGATTGGCTCGTGTGGAATGTCAAGGCATTTCAGATTTGAGGGCCAATTTTACAGGACAAGTTTACGATTTTGAACCGCGTTTAAAATACGTTTATAAAACAATTAGTTTGACCAATTTTGTCGCTGTAAATTTTAGACATGTTTTCGTGTGACAATGTGTGACACAACTAACTAAATAAATTGAACAAATCAAAACTTAACAACCACAGAAATTTGACACATTTATTTATTTGATAAAAATGTATATTTATTGACGAACATGAATTTTCGTTTTATGCGTTCATCCCACAAACTTCTTTGCACTTATTCCTCTAAGCTTTTGGCTCTGCAATATCTTTTGAATTTTTACGCTATACCTCTTAAAAAATGGCTAAGGAAACTTTAAAAGCGTTAAAACTAATAACAAATTTGGGCTACTTTTTTGGATTCACTCCATATCGATTTGTGGTACAAGGGAAAAAAGAACAAGAAAAAAACCGCGCGTGTAATTCTGGAGAAAATGAAGACATGACTGCGATTGAAAAATCAGATACAGATACTGATAGTGAGTGGAGTTTTGTAGGTGGCTCAAAATTGGAAAATCCTGGTCGTTGGTATCTTTTCCTTCTTCTCCTTACGATTCAAATCTCCTACCAATTTTTCCTCGTTGTTCAATCAGTCCGGACCTTCTACGATCAAGATGAGGAGAACGGCGTTAAGGAAAAGATGGGGATTTTTTATCCCACAGGAATGTTGCTCCTGATGAACATGTCCCTCTACATTGTACATCAGCGATATGAAGAAATCCCCAGGTTTTTAAATGTGGTTAAAAATACTGTCAAGGAAATTCGGTGGGAAAATTATTATTACAAAGGTAATATTTAAATTAAAGAGATAAAAATTCTATTGAATTTTTAATTTTTACATCAAGTTCCTTTAATTTTTAATTTAAAATTTTACAGAAGAGGACAAAAGTCAAGGGCGCGCTTGTAGAAAAGTTATTTACGGCTCCATTTTTTCCTGTGTAGCAATTTCCATTTTTCGCATTTCCATTGTATTCAAAGATCCCGGTTCAAAATCTTTGATCACATCCCTCGCAAAATATCCTGAAAGACTACCCCTTTGGATGAAAATCCTTGCTGCTGCATTTCACTTTCACGTGTCAATTTTTTCCCCATTTGTGTATTTTTTGTTGGCCTGTACCTTATTTTGGTACGTGAGTGTGATTCGTGCTCTGGTGGAGAAAACTAGGTACGAGACAGGACTTTCTTTCAGCTTTTTATTTAATTTTTCCCGCCAAATATGCATTTTGTATTGTATTTTTGCAGAATTCCTCAGAATCGACAAATTGGCGATAATTCAGCAGAGTCTGCAGAACCTTCAAAAGATGAACAACAGATTGATCTTCATTTTCTCCACGATTCATATAAAAGACTCTTGGTGCTTCAAAATATTTCAAAAGCAGTTTACGGTACAAACTACAAACAAAAAACAAACAACATTGTTTTATCTATACATTTTAATCATGATTACTGATTTTCATCATGATGCTGGATGCCAGTAGACAATAAATATTAAATTTCATATTGAATAATCCAGGTTTATTCACACTGGAGTCAGAAATCGTTTGTCTCTTTGGTGTCATCTTGAACATTTTTTTGGCTGTGGCTCATCTTGATTTGATCAGATTCACGCGAGCTCTTATTTTACTATCCATAACTTTGCTCTTCTTTCAAGAACTCGCCAGTTTAAACCAAGCTTCAAAAAAGGCGGTAAGGTCTTGGAAAAATAGTAATAAAAGAGCGGATGACTTAAACTTAAAATGGTTTTCCAAGTTTGTTGGGTCTGTTCAACCTCTGCGAATTAATATCGAGAGTTTCTTCTTTGTAGATAAAAAGTTGATTTTAACTCTCATCAAAATCATCATTGCTCAAACTGTCCGACTCTTGTTCGTCTTTAGATAAAAGATGGAAGATGAAGAAAATTACAAATTCCACACGAATCATATCATGAAATTTGTACAAAGAAAATAAAACTAGTACAAAACATGCAAGACTTTAAAAATAAATTTCAAGTTAATATGCATTTTTCGTTTCAAATACATTGAATTTATTCACAAATAATTTTTTCTTAGTCTTACATCTTACTTAAAATAATAATGGCAGCGTCTCATCTATACTCTGCCTAAATAATGTACGTATATTATTCTTTTTATTTTTATTTTTATTGTTCCACATTGAGCACAGCTCAACTTTTGAGATTTGAGACTAAAGACTAGAGACTTGAGCAATCAGAGATTTTGTTAACCTGGAGAATGGTAAAAAATAATTTAAATGTTGTCCAGACTCTAGATTTATTCACAAGCTGCAACTCTTCCTCTAAATTCTAAATCTAACGTAATACTGGAAATTTGAAGTAAAGATTCATTTTGTTGGCAGGTAACAAAGTGTCCGTGAGAAGTTTGACATTGGACATGTTGAGTATATATTTATTGTGTCGAGTATCGAGTGTCGAGTATTTTACATTTTTTCCACTATCCATTATTCATTAGGGAGAACTTCCTCCTCATTAAAAAGAAGCTCTAAAAAGTTATCATCATTGATTGCATCTTCCCCTTCATCCTCCTCCTCACATCCGTTGTAGTCATACTCATCATCCTGATCAAAAGCGGAATAGCCAGATTTCACCTGTTTGTTAATCACCACATCTTCGGGGATCAAATTACGAAGTCGAGCTTTGGTAAAACTCCAACTGTCAAATGACCAGAAATCCTCCTCATCGTCATTTCCTTCCACTAAATCAAAAACCAAATCAAAATCAAAATCAAAACAAAAATAAAACATTCAAATTGATAGTATAAAAAATAAACGCATGTGCTTTGAATCTTGACTCTTGAATCTGCAATAAAAAGTTTATTTAGTTTTTATGTACACACAGAGTGAAAAACCCTTAAAACTAATTATTATGATTAATGATCTTACGATTGATTGACACAATAAAGAAGCTGAAGAGGATAATAATAACGGTAAAAATTTGAACTCCGACTAGAAAATCCGGTGGGATGAAATCACAGACACGAGTATAACCTACATAAATGAGGGAAAGGAGAACTCCCGAAAAAAAGAAGATGAAGGAACGAGCAAATGTCTTTGAAGAGTTATTTAATACACATCTGCAAACGAGGATAATCGAGTAGATTGAAAGTCCGACCAGGGCGAGTGTCACCACAAAACACAAGAAAAATAAATGATCTTTATTCGCCATATTTTTTTAAATATAAATATAAATGTAAACACAAATAGAAATAGAAAAATCTATCTATTTGGAAAGGAAATGAATGAAATGAAAAACTGTCTCATGTTTTTTAAAGGCGTGTAATATCTATAATATGATGCGTATAAAACAGAGAAATTCACAGGACCAAAGTAGGAAAGAATTTAACCTAGAAAAAAGTGAGCAAGAGAGAGAGAAGGAAAATTGGTATTGGAAGTATTGAAAGTATTGGAACCAGAACAAATATTGATTGATTATCTGTTATGAAAACTCGTCATGGTGATGAAATACACTGGGCTCTTCACTCTCCACTGTAAAGTATACCGTGTTTTATACACGGTATAAAGACACCTTGCGCAAAATTTCCTTTTATTATTTGTTATTTGTAGATAGTATAGATATGCATGGATATGTACCGTATTTTTTATTGTTTATTGTATTATGCACGCGTATGCGGAAATACGTTTGGATCCGGCTAATTTCTATGTAATTTTGTACAATTTTGTAAAATGACAAAAAATAATGATCCGTCCTTTTCTTTGTTACTTATCATTTTTTATGGTAAAAAATATAGGAAAGACAAACAATTTTTTTAAAAAAACTATATTTTTCATTTATCCAAATGTTTTTCATTATTTTTTTTTTCAACTAATTTCAAAATTAAAAAACTAAACATTTTGAGTCAGGTTAATTAAGTAAAAAATCACAATTTGAGTAGATTTATAGTAGAAATTTAGTAAGATGAGGGGTAAGAAGGAGCTGGGGCAGAGTAGCTTGAAGAACTTTGGCTTTGAGCTGGGGCAGAAAAGGCGGGATTGGCGGCAGGGGCAGCAGTAGTTTGAGATTTTGGGGCTAAAATAATTGAAATGATTTAAATTGTTATTAGACTTGAGACTTGAGACTCGAGACATTGAGATTTTAGGATCGTGGTTAAAACTATGGTAAAATTGATGTATGATTTAATGTATTTACCTGGTGAGTGGTAGGTGTGGATGGTGTAGGTTGTCATGGTTGGAGCTGGAGCATGGTAGACAGTTCTTGGCGGGGCATATGAAGGTAGGGAGTAGCTAGGCGCGGGGGCAGAATACCCATATCCAGAATTTCTCACCTTCCTCACAACTTCTTCAGGCTCCTCAACTGCATAAACAGCGGCGACCAAACAGAGAACAGTGACGATGAATACCTGAAATTTATTTAACCGAGTTTAGAAATTAAAAGATTGTAAATTCTTCCCAATTTTTGTATCACATTGATAATGAAAAAAATCATGTTTTTACATTTTTACTACTGAACTTGTTTTTAATTTGAAATTACCTTCATGTTGATGATTGAGTAAATTCGTTTTCGCTTGGTAACGGTTAAGATTGAAAGGGAAGTGTAGAATTTCTTGTTCTGGTTCTGATTCTGGTTGTTGTTACAAGTTGAAAAGTTGATGTGTGAATGGAGTCTCTGGGTAAGTTGTTTTGCTTTTATACGTTGAGAAAATGTTTCAGATTCTTGAGTTTAATATCCAGAAGCCATAAAAGTGGTATCAATTTTAATCTGTACACAACGTACGTCCAAAATACATATTGCATATCAGGAGGACCAACTTAATGGTCAATTGTATACAAAAGTGTGCCACAAGTGTGGAGATGACCAAGGACAAGTAAGTGAAAACGTTACTCATGGACAAAAAGAGAAATCAACTACAAACAACATTTGAACATTGATAATTGATACTCGTTCATTGTGTATTGTGTATTGTGTCGGGGAGTGCAGAGTGAAGAGTGAAAGGCTTAAAATCCATTCAGATTCATATGTCATATTTATGTCCTTATTTCAATGCTGATACCAACGTGTTACATATTAATGTAATATGATATTACACATCAAACATCACACACACTCGCATGTATTTTATTGGCACACTCAACACTCAAAGCATCTCGTTAAGTCTTTAGCCTGGAGTATTTAAGGATCATGACTTATGATTTATGTAGAAAGTAGGAAACAAAATGCCTTGACAACTTTTGAGGCTAAACTTTTCCAATACAATACTTACAGCAAGTTAATTATATTGTTCATATTAATTCATACATAATGATATTGAAATGATAATGAATTTATATACATTCATAAATCGGATTTTGAATTCCATGGGATGTATAAATAGTTGATAATTCATAATTCAAAAGTAGTGGCCAGCGGTCAATTTACACTACTATTCAATATTCAGTATTAGAAACCCACAATCCACACAGAAGCCAAGAAAATACTAGATCACCTACATTCAAAACATGTGTTAGAGATTTAGAGTTGATGCTTGAAGCAACAAGGAGAAAATAGCGACGAAAAGGACTTTCGTTGTCATTCAGCTACATACATATGTTTCAGTAAATTACTTGATATTGTTCCATAATTAGATCTATTCAAGATTCAAGCTGATAACAAGTTTAGAGTGATGCAAAAAAACTTGACAAAATATGTAAAGTGTACAGTTGATGGCAAAATGAATCAAATTACAAAACGGGCGGAAACAATGTCATTTTCAATTTCCCATTTCCAATGGTCAATAGTCAAACATTTTGAAGAGTCCAGTCATGAAAGTAAATAATAAATAGTTAAGGATTGAACATTGAACATTGAACAGCATCAGCGATGGATAGAAAATAACAAATAAAAATATCCGTCTGTAGTGTAGACACTAGACATTTGGCACTAGACAAACACAATGTCAGGCATGTGTGAATGCTGAATGCATAAAAGTAGTTTGAAAATGTGATTAGTGGTTGGATTTTACATAACCTCTCGTTACTCGTAAAGGTTGTGTGTTACTTTCCTTCTAATTACAAAACACAACACAACATAGACGAAAATAAGTTGAAGTTTGAAAGGATTGACAAATTGAAAAATAGAATTTGGGATTTGGAAGTTGGAGCTGTCTCTTGAGCTGGATCTGAGAGTAATTAGTAATTGGGTCATAATTACCCTTACAAAACAAACTCTCAGCTGTTGACACTTGACAATCGACGATCGTAGATTTTAACTCTGGGGTTTTACTCATCTTGTTTCTTCTTTCTCATGCACAACACACAGTAGAACCTCGATAATTGGAATCCGGATCCTTGTAAAAAATTACAATTGAAATTATATTCTTTACATTTATTAGTTTTATTAAACATGTAATTGTAAATTGTAAGTACTCAATAACGTACTAGTGAATCAGGAATTTATTCATTTATTAACATGGTGAAATTGGAGTCATTTCCACGTTCCATGATACAAACCATGGTCAATCGTGGTCAGACGTCAAATGTCAAGTGTCTAGAGTTTAGTATCTAGAGTTTAGCTAATCCTGGGTTTTACTGTACCTGAAAATTTCCTATTCTACATTCTAGATTCTGACATCAGGTGTTTTGCATGCTCAATGCTTATCCAATTTACTTGCAACACATTTTACAGATTTAACCCATCCTTTTAATTACAAAATAGAAAATATATTAGCTGATGATTATAACAGCTAACATCTCACAACAGCATCACGTCGGCTCTTCCTTTTTCAACTTTCAGTTTCAATCGCAGCTTGAACAACCAGCACATTTACTCTCCTTGGTTAGAATTCAATCACTTTTGCCTTGAACAAAATTTTCACTTTTTTTGAAAAAAAAAAACTAAAGATTTTCACTAGCTGTGTTAAAATATAAAAAGTAGGCAGTAGGAAAATGGACAGATTTAAAACCTTCTATTTTTGGTTGCTTGTCCTTTTCCAAATTTCCCGAGCTTTTTCGGAGGAGGCAACAGTCACAGAATCGGAGAAGGATCCGGAATCGGAACCGGAAGATCTCCCTTATGCACAAATTCCTGGAGTTGATCTCAGTGAAATAAATGACACGTACAAGGAATATGAACAAGTAATATCTTTTCTCCATTATTTTCCAAATATTATTCATTATTGCTGGTTGTCGATTTTTCTCAAGTAAAAATGTAAAATATGTGTTACATAATAATTTTAAAGATAAAACCGGTGACTGGAGAGGATTTCTCAGATGATTTGGCCACTTGGGAACCACCAGAGTCTTACAAAAATAAATTTCCTTATACTTTAGCAGGTTTTATATCCTTTATAAATTCAAATTTTAAGCTGTATATGTATACAGTATACATATGACAATTTGTCTTATTAAAATGCAATTGTGTGTCACAGGTTACAAAGGCCACAAGCCGATCTGGATGGCAGAGTTTGGAAAGGTATGGAATTTTACACTGAAATTAAAATCATACATCAGCCGAATATTTGTACTATTCATTGTATATTTTGTGTATGCAGATGGACATTCGTTCCGTGGTTGATGAAGGGGGTCAAACTGTAGTTGATTTTGAGCATTATGTGCGACAGGCCGCCTACAGAATTTATCAAAGGTATCATTATGAATTATGAACTTGGTTTTTGCTAGTTGGATTTTTGACCACGGATTTTCCATTTCGTTTTGTTTGTTTGTTTAGTATGAAAAATCGGAGTACGGAGGGTCAACCGATGGATGAAGCCTTATTCCTCGTGGACTGTACGGATGTGAAACTGAGACAAGTGGCTCATTTTCCCGTATTGAAACTAGTCATCAAATTGGCGTATCAGTACAGGGATTTAATCAATGGGCATCTCGGCCCTTCCGCATTTATAAACAGTATAAAAAATCAGTCTAGAATCTAGAATCTAGAATAATATGAAAAATTGTGACAGACACAATGAAATGTCAGGAAATGTGTAGCATCCTTTTTCTAGCAATGAGAAACAAGAAAGTCACACAACGGAAAATTGGAAATTGAACGCCACTCAAAGAAACTAGGAGTTGAAAAACGCACACAGGGAAAACAGCAATTCCAGAGGAGTGTGTTGTAATGCTTTTTCGTTCACTGTCATTCACAAACTAATGACTCATAGGTCTTATGTCAATCGTATTATGCATAATACAAGTACAGTTTTATTGTGACGTTGACAACTTAAAACGCAATTTGAAGTCTAAAGTTTTTGTAATTTCTGACAACAAAAAATATTACATTGTGTATTGTGTGTCTGACAGAATTTTTCATATGATTCTAGAGTCTAAACTGTAAAAAACACAGTAACTTTAACAGCTAAAAATATCCATAATTCAGAAATTCAAAATCACGTGTGCTTCAAAATTCAAAAGTAACATTCTTTACATTTCAAAAACATTTTTATTTATTTTTATCCCATTCTCCGTTTTTCAATAGCGAGTATTCTTGCGCAATCCGTGATTAAATTGGTCAAACCAGGTAAATGAAAAATGAACTAAATAATCATTCTTTCTGATTTTTTATTAAAATCAACAATTGTAAAGAAATTAACTGTGATTGAAATTTTCCAATGCAGTTCTTGGACCGGCATTTTCAAAAATTCGGGTCATGGGAAATAAAAAGGAAAAATGGGAGCCCGTTGTAAGTTTTGAATCAAGTAATTTTTGGTCAATTTTTAAATCAGTTAAAGGCAGATAAAATATTCACATTTTTTGACATTTTATTCAAAGGTTCGAGAAATCTTCGGTGCAGAGAATCTGCTCGTTTTCTATGGTGGATTGAAGCAAGATTACAAACCAGTGGCTATTTATGGATAATGGATAAAAATAAGCAAGTGAAACCTGAAACCTGAAAGCAAAGCTAAACGGCGACTGTCCAGTTTCAACATGAAAATAGAACAAACAGCATTTTTGTTATATTTCTGTAGCTTTTACGTAATATAACAAAAAATAGCATGTAAAAAATATTCAAATATCATATCATTTTCGCACAGGGGGTGTAAATTAAATAATAACTGAATTGCTTATTAATCATGGATCATGGTGATTTGTCTACTTGACTATTGTAAAATTCTCTTTTTGTTTCTTGATATACGTAAGTGATAACAAAACAAAAAACATAATTTTGTTTTCGGGAGTTGACGCTGCTCATAGTTTAATATAGTTCTTTGTTCTTTGTGCCTACACAGAAATTGCACAAATTGCACCACTCTCCATAAAGCAATTTACTGCTCACTTTAGAGTGTTGATTCTAGATTCTAGATTCTAGATCTTTCAAAGACGGGATTTTGGATTTTCTCAAGAAAACATGTTCTCAATTTAAATTTCCTAATTGCCGCATTTCCATGGTGATAGACAAGTTTCCATTTTCACCATCCACAATCCACATCCTTTCAACTTTCAATCATTTTCTGAATTTTTTCCAAAGGTGAAAAGCTAAAAATAAGCAAATTTGCAACATGATGCTAGCGTATCAAATGTCAAATGTCAAATGACTTGCTCACAAATGATGTAAACATGTATGGAAAATAGACCACGTGGGTAATATTTATGTTTTGACGTGTCATGTGCTGTCTTTTGTGTTAATGATGTACGCAATTTATAAAAATCCAAGGACATTTTCTGCTCTCTCCTGATTGCTCTCGATTCTTGATGGAACCTTTAATGACCAATCAAGAGGGAAAATCCGGAGATCAGTTTAGAGTTCAGAGTTTCATGCTGGAATGATCATTTTTTCTAACACATTAAATTAAACATTACACAATACACAGAAAACAGAATATTGAGATGACATGAGGGACGATGTACGCAGTAGAATGGACTGGAAGCTGGAAAAGGGGACGCTACAAGAAACTAAGGGAAGCAGAACAGAGCAACGACCGGTTTTTATACTGCGTCATTTCATACACAATACACACGCATAGCGTTCGTATTTCGTATAGTGTGTAGAGCATTATGTATTGCGTGAACGGGAGATGTACGCACATTGGAAATCTCAAGCTCCGAGCAAAGCCCACACTCTAAAGTTTAGAGTCTAAACTCTACATTCGTTTATGAGGCACAAAAGGAATCAAACGTATCAAAAAAAAGCTCCTGTGGAATTTCACAACATAATACAATACGAACCAGAAATAAAAAGAGAAGAGAGAACACTGTGTATTGACTACGCATTTAAACTAATTTACATTTATCTCAAGTGTTTAACTGTGTTTTACATTTAATATCTGAAATCTTGAATAAATCCTAAACTTTTCTAAGCTTTTTGTGAGATTGTAAAAATAAAGACTGATTTTTTGTGACAAGAAAAATATAAAAAATCCAAGAGTTTCACAGTAAAAAATTCAAACCCTTCTCATTGTCATTTGTAAATCGTCTATGGTCAATTTCCTGTAAAAAAAGTCCAGGTAAGAAAATTCTGAATTCTATATTTATTTGTCAACATTTCCATATTTTCCATCATATCAAAATTTCTAACTAGTTTCATGTGAAATGAAATAAGGAATGTTTTGAATTTTGAATTTCCTATAATTTTTGTAGGAAAATGCAAGATTTTTCCAGTGAATCTCAATTTCCCTATTTTCACCCTGAATACGGTTGGCTGCTTGCCAATCGGAGTGCCAACTGTCAATTGTCCCTGTGGCTACCCCAACGTCATCGTCGCTTCTACCGGTGTCAACTGTGTCAGCTCAATCGGTGGGATAATGTCATGAAGGAAATCAAAGAGCAACAAGATCAAGAGCATGATCAAGGAAAGAGTTTCATGGATGACCACAACTACACTTTGATTGACGGTCGTATTAATATCCATGATGATCACTCCCACATTTCAAAGTCCGATTCTCCCTCAGACGAGGATGTCCACTTTTGTCAATGTGACAATAAAGTCACTCCACACGACCACGACAGTGACGGTATCGAGTCATCATGATGAAAAATTCAAAGGCAAGAGATCAAAGCAAATCCATTATCCATGCTCAAAACTCCAAAATCCATGAAAGAAAAATGTAATTCACATGATGCATTATATTTTCTATAATGTCCTTTTACACATTTAATATTTAATTTAATCATTTTAATATCATGTTTTTTGTAAGTAAAGTCCAAAATCCAAACTGTACTGAATACTTTGAATACTGAATAAATTATTGAGATTAACTTTTTCCTGTACAAAATACAATGTTGTTGGTGAATGTTTAATGTTGGAAAAATTATTTTCGACACGCATTTTTATTGCAAACTCGATTTTACTACCAGTTCAAAATTCAAATCACATGCAACTACAAATTACAAGTGATAGGAGGAATTTACAGGGATTAAATCTAAATAAAGCCATCATATTTATAATATTTTTATTGCCATCATTAGTCATGCAATTGATATCAATTCTGCAATACCTTTTAATTATTTCCTCTGGATCACTCCTCTTTTATTTTTTGACCTGACCACATCTACCTTTTTCGGTAGATTCTAGACTTAAAAAAGATGGATTTTTACATACAATTCCTTTCCTTTTGCCTCATTTTTGTGACTGGAGCTGTGGAATTAAATGCGAATCCTGAAAATGCATTTCGTTTCAATTTGTTTGGAAATCACGGAATGGGACAAGGACAAGGAGTGCAAGTAGCAGCTCCACGCTCCAGTCTGCATATGTTTGGACACAAAACATCGACAACCGCAACTGGAACTGGAACTGGATTTTCCTCACTCACTGCGCCAAATGCAATTGTTCCCGTTGTCAATCTAGAGTTGGGCAGTATCATTGGGAAAATGGATCATTCTCGTGCTGGTCGTTACTTTTACGGTTTCTATGGGATTCCATATGCAGAACCTGCCCAAAGATTTCAGGTTTTTTCATACCTTAAAATTAATACATAATATTAAAATGAATAATTAATGCAAAAAATGGGACAACAATTATTTATTTGACATTTGACCTTTGACATTCGGGAATTGACCAGCCTTCCGTTTTAGTCAAACCCTGGAATAACGTTCGAGATGCAAGGAAACCGGGTTCTCCATGTCCTCAACCAAAAGGAGGAGGAGGATTGGGAATCAAAGGAGATGAATCTTGTCTCTTTCTCAATGTCTTTCATCCACATGAAGACGTACGAATTATCAATTATGAATGAAAAATTAATTTGACTTTTGCATTTACACACTTTTCTTAAAAAAATCATTAGCAGGGAAAAAAATTATTGAAACTCTAAATCTAAATGAGATTTGATATTTGATATTTAGCTCTGCAAAACGGCGTCAGAGAGCGGAAAACTCCCTGTACTTGTCTACATTCACGGAGGCGGGTTCACTGGCGGCTCTGGATCGGATTTTAGTCCAAAATACTTACTTGATGAGTGCGTTGTGCTGGTCAGTATTAATTATCGACTTGGAGTTCTGGGTTTGTCATTTGTCTATATTTTGAATTTTGAATTCATTTAGATATGAACATTTTTTGCCGCCCTTTTTAAGCTTTAAATTTCAATGTAAAAACAAATATATTATATATTCCGTAGGATTTTTAACTACTGGTGATGAAAATTTGCCTGGAAATTTGGGACTGAAGGTAAGATTTAAAATTTTTTAAATGTTTAATTCAGCAGCGATTGACCTTCGATAATGAGACAATTGGATTATTATTCATTCTTAATTAAAATTTCCAGGACCAAATTGTAGCTCTGCAGTGGGTTCAAAAGTACATTGGGGAATTTAGAGGTGACAAAGATCTCGTGACAGTGTTTGGCGTGAGTGCGGGTGGTTCATCTGTGTCCCATCTCGTCGCATCTCCAATGGCCAAAGGTAAAAAGTAAAAACGCCAATGGCCATTTTTGCTCCACTTTTAATTTAAAATCAATTTTCCTTGTTTCAAACTTGAACTAAAACTTTTTACAACATGTATAAATTTGTAGGCTTAATTCATCGAGCTATCGCCCAATCCGGCGTGGCTCTAAATCCATGGAGTGTTTCTGAAAAGCCAGAAGTTGTGGCTCACAAAGTGGGACAAACTCTCAAGTGCCCAACTGAATCGAATGAGGAACTTAGGAAATGCCTGGAGAAAAAGAGTGTCAGAGAATTAGTGACTGTACCAGTTGCCGGTGTAAATAATATTTTAATATTTGATGATAATATTAAATTGCTATTCAATTTTATTCCAATTATTTTTATACACTGGAAAAGTTGAATTAGAAAAATGAAAACCCAAATGCGTTTGTAATTTGCAGTTCATTGCAATCGCACCAGTTGTGGAGCCATCTACCGCCTCAAATCCCTTCCAAACAGAAAATCCCGCCAAGCGACTTCGATCCGGAGATTTTAACCAGATTCCCATGATGACAGGATTTACTCAAGATGAAGGCATTGTTCTCCTGGCTTCCAGTAAGCACAAATTCAAAATGGAAAGCACAAAGTTCCAACAAAAAACTCGTAACTAAAAACGCACAACGTTTTGAAACTTGAGACTTGAAAATTAAAAATTGATGCATAAAGAACCGTTGAAAATTTGAAACTTTTTGAATTTTTTTTCTAGCTATTTTATCCAATCAAAATCTGACGGCAATGGTAAACGAGCACTGGAACATTTATGCACCAGGTTTATTCCTGTATGACAATCTGGGTCTTTCACAAGATAAAATGAACCAGATTTCCAGCAGTATTCGTGAATTTTATTTCAAGGATAAACCTGTGGGTCTTGACACTAGACAAAATTTAGTTGATCTATATTCAGACCGACTATTCGTTCAGGGTACTTTTGAAACGGTTGAACTACAATCCAAATTTTCTCCAGTTTATCCCTATGTTGTCAGTTATAAGGGCGGATTTTCTGGAGCTACTTATGTTGGATATCAAGTTCCCGCCTGCACTCACGGTGACGACTTATGGATGCTAAAATCTAGAATCTAGAATCTACAATTTTGTACAAGAATTATTTGTCATTTTTTCATATAAACCAACCAAAATACGAGAGAAAGATTAAATCTCAATTTGGTTATTTATTTAAATTTTCAGGCGACGAAATGCAATATTTAATGTACTCGCACATTTCACTCGGCTACGGGTTGGAACCATATGATTTTTCCATGAATCTCGTCAAACTCTGGACTTCTTTTGCTAAAACTGGGTACAAAAAAATTAAACAGTAGACTCACAAGTGCAAGAAATTCAAGTTGTAAATAAATCAGTAAATAAAACAGTAAAAATTAATATACAAGTTGAACTGTCAGCTTTTTTTTTTTATTTCATGCATTTCCCTGTGTAGAAAACCCGTGGGAACTGAACCGACCCTCGACACTTGGCCAGCAGCTAGTGGTCGAGCCAATTCAAAGTGGTTTGTGCTGGATCGTCCAACTCGAATTGAATCGGATTATTTGGAGGAACGTCGCAAGTTTTGGGAAAATCTGGGACTGAATGAAGTTGAACTTTTTTAAACTCATTTGTTGTTAATTGAACTTGAATTCACACTTGAATTTTGAATTTTGAACTTTCAAACTTCAAACTACAAACTGTAAACAACAAAGAATTTCAATAATAAAAATTATTATCATTATTAATAAATTTATTGTGGCAAATTTTATTGCACTGCTTTTTTTTGGGCCATTTCCATTTTTTTCGGCCAAATTTTCAAGTGTCATGAATGTCACATGTCTTTTTTTATAGTGTAAATTGGAAATCCCATTCCGTTTGTTCACAGAATCATAAACACATACTTTGAGCTTTGAGCTTTGAGCTTTTAGAATTATCGATGGCACGATATTTAAATGGATTTATTATTTATTTTAATTATATACAGCGATTAAACAATAATTTTCCAGTTTCCATGTATTTTTGCACTTATGAATTATGAAGATTACTCTAAACTCTAAACTCTCAATTCTAAACAATAAACTTTTCACACGCTCTCACACACGCAACTTGAAACTGGATAATTCCATCCTCAATCGCCACACTGAGTTCTGGTGTGTTTTTAAATTCACACACTTGACACTTGAGTGTTTATTTATCGGAATTTTACTGGAGGAAATGCATGAATAAATCAAGTGCAAAACTGAGATTTTTAAATCGTGCTGGGTTTTTTTTCACACTATACACTGTAATTCTTAAATCCTGAACGTTTTTGCATTTTACATTTTGCACTCGCGACTAAAACGTGGAATGTGAATTTTTTTTCGCACTGAGTCTGAGAACTTTGTCAATGTAAAATGCACGTTTAAAACCGTGTAAAAGACGGTTTTAAAATGTGTGACGTCTGATGGCAGAGAGCTGAGACTTGAGACTTGAGATTCAACAATCGCGACTCGAGACTCGACAATGGAGACACGCAACAACTCGAATGATTTGGATTATTTTGATAGCCATGAAGTAAAATTACAGGAGGAATTATAGGTACAAGTGATTGTAGTTTTTAATGCATAATTGTGGATCGTAACCTCCTGATTTATGGTTTATGGGTGCAATTAAGAGTGGTGAATGTCAAATGACGCTAAGGATGACGATTGACTACTGACTTGTGGCTTCTGGCTGCTGGCTGCTGGCTGCTGGCGAATAATGATCAATGAACAATATGTGAATGTTATCCCTTATCTCACCTTCAATTTTTTTTGTGCAGAAAAACAAACGACGTTACGTTCGTTTAGACCGGTTTTTACACACTGCACATTGTATATCGTACACTAGACACTACGCACGAGGCAAAAGGTACATGTGACGGCCACCAAGATTTTTCATTACTGTTAGTGACATTTTTACTCTTGTTGTCTCCAGAGCACAAGACTCGAGGCACAAATCCCAAATCTCAAGTGGATTGGGCTCACATCAACACAAATTTCCCAGTTTCCTCACACATTTTAGCAATATCAAAAATAAAATCCCTAGTCACTAGAGTGTAAAGTATAGTTTGTAAGTTTTAGTGTATTTAAGCAGCGTGAATTTCTAATCAGAGAATAAATTCCGGAAAATTATTGTATATTAAAATGATTGGGGAACTCGCCCGTTCAATTCATCACAGAGTGGTGTGGTCCGTTCTGAATCTGATAGATCATCTCTATGCGATTGCAATCTCCATTTTCCCAGGATTGACGGAAAAAAGGTGTATCAAGCAGCTTGGGGAAATGGGCGTAGGGGTGTATAAAAATAAAAAGGACCAACGCAATTTTTCTAGTCCAAATCCTAGTGCAAAGAGGAATGAAAATCTGGATATCAAGATAAATCCGGTCAGTATTTATGTTAAAGACAGTCAAGTATTTCGATCCGCTGCCCGGAATTTTTCAAAACATGCATTTGAGGACTATGTCAGCGGATTGTGGGAGTGTGAGCAACTGGAAGAATTCCTTTGTCGTATTTTTGACTATGGGATGCGTCATAATCCAGCCAATGTTGCATTTCAACGACTACAAACTCATTACAAATTCCTCACCATCAACTCGGACAGTGTCAAGCAGAATTGGGAGACGGCGCGAAGACATTATGACTATGGTAATTTCAAATGTTCAAATGTTTTTCCCTCCTTTTTTACATACATTAAGTAATGTTTTTGTTTTTGTACGTGTGATTTGAAAATTATCTGTATTTCAGAATTTGCAATTGACACAGTTCAAAGATCAAATGAATTTATTTTTGAATTTTTGAACTTTTGAATTTTCTTCAGGAAACGAACATTGGCGCCAGTGCCTTGGAAATTCAATGGTGTACAGCGGCGCCTACTGGGAAAACGCTGCAAATCTTGATGAGGCTCAAATCAACAAGATGGATCTAATTGCTCGAAAACTTCATTTGAAACCTGGAATGAAAGTTATGGGTAAGCAGTTTTTTGATTCCTGTAAAATTTAACTGCAAAATTCGAAATTCAAAATACCCGCGTTATTTTTATTGTGATAATAATTTTTTTTTAAGATCTTGGGTGTGGATGGGGTGGTTTTTCCAAATTTTTGGCGGAAAAATACAAAGTTGATGTGGTGGGTGTGACAAATTCGGTAGAGGGCGGCGCTTTCTCCTCTAAAATGTGTGAAGGTCTTTCCGTTGATATCAAAGTTTGTGATTTCCGTGACATCCCCAAACTGGTGGAGGGGAAAGGTCAAAGGAAATTTGATCGAATTGTCAGTGTAGAACTTTTGGAGCACATTGGTCTGAAAAATTATAAAAAGTTCTTCCAGTGCATGAACGAGTGTTTAACAGATGACGGATTTATTCTTCTTCAGGTCAGCAACATTACAGTATAAATTTTTAATTTATCCCGCTTCTCGCCGATCAAAGCGGGAGAGCATGAATTTTGAACACATTTAATCAAATTATCCTTGTCAAATTGCAGATCATGCTCCGAGACCGAACAACAGTTTACGGCACTACCGAGTGGACACAAGAACTCGCTCCGTACGTTTTCATCCCCTATCACATTGACATTCTCAAGGAGTTGGAACACATTTTCAGCGTCCAGGACCTACACAGTTTTGGCCCCGACTTTTACAAGACAGCAATCGCCTGGCGAGAAAACCTCGTTAAAAACTGGCCGGAAATGGTCAAAGCAAATTTATACAAGGAGCATCAAGCGGACAATGTGGATCTTCAAACCATCTTCCGAGCTTGGTATCTCTTCTTCACAGTTCTCGCTGTCCCCTTCCGACTCAGGCAGTTTCAACTCTGGCATTTTGTACTCACAAAACCTGACTATCCTCACGTTTATAAATCTGTTCGCTAATTACTAAAAACTAAAATTAAAATTTCAAGCATTTCATCACAAGTGATTTTTCTTACTTTTCTATCAAATAATATTATAATAAAATATTAAATATCCAATATCACCCTCAGAAAAAAATATTATTGTGCTATCTAATGAGATTATGGTCGAAAATCTCATTAAATTCCATTAAAATTCGAT
>JAQGBH010003276.1:0-20476 GCA_034698265.1 Sminthurinus aureus | reverse complement strand
GTGTGTATTTATGTGAAAAGAACACCATGTTAAATATATACGTAATATTATTTGCATTATATACTAAAATACATATCCGGTGGCGTCATATTTTACGTGTGTGTCACGGTCTAGCTTTTAAATATATAGCTATAATATCATTTGGGAATTGAAACTTGGAGAAGTTTGAAAATTGTCGGACATTCAGTTTTTTTTCCCAGTTATATCAACTGATTTTTTCTTCTCATTTCTTTCTTTTGATTAATATAGGTCGACCAGGATTGTTGGATTTGAAGGGAAAAGCTAAATGGGATTCATGGAATGGTTTTAAAGGAACATCTCAAGATGCAGCCAAAGAAAAATATGTCGCTCTCGTGGACGAGTTGGCGAAGAAAGACGACGCTTAAGAAACCAAGTTGCTTTAAAAACGACTTTAAAATATTATCATTACTATTATTAATTAGAATACGAATAATCATGCTCACTATCATGATTACACTCTATATATATGTGTTGTGTTATAATAATATATTATTCTCTATACATTATTACATCAAATATAGTTTATTCTGCTATCTATATTACTTTTGAGGTATTCTATATTATGTAGACATGATGTTCATTTACAACTCATTATTGTTTTCTGTATAATAATATTATTTGTACAGTTTCTATGCTATAATGTGTTGTAAATGATACTACGCTATATATATATATAAGAATATTATTATCCTTCTTGTGAAATTTCAAAGGTTGTTTGAGTATACATAATACTTGTAATATTATTATATATTATTTACATGCTTTCTACAAATAAGAAGGATTCCAAAAGAAGAAGGGAAGAAAATACAAAATTTATATATATATCTATATCACAATACATGTAATGTACCGAAAGTTATTGTAATATCTTATACAAGTTATTATAAAATAGTCAACAAATCATTCAGATCTAATCATTATATGCTAGTTTCTTTATAATGACAAACTTTTGTATGTATTATACAAAAAAGGAAGAAAAAATGTTCAATAACATCCAAGTTTCAATGTTGGGGGTATGCATAATACATACATACCCAATGATTGACTACTAAAAATATTTTCAACTGTTTATTATAGTTATTCTTTCTTCCACCCTTTTACAACAGTATATGGATAACACACATCACTAGTATGCATAACAATATAATGTAACTTCAATTTGTTGCAAGTTATAATGCTTAACGTTCATTTCCTCCATTGATTCTAGTTCTGATAACTATAAACAATTTTATGACTTTTCATGGGAATTTGAATGATTAGAAAGAACTGAGAACATTAGTGGCATGCGGGGGAAATATGTAGAAAAAAGGTACTCTAATTTTACTACGATTGCATTGCATTATTAGTTTGTGTCCAACAATATAATATATTATGTTATCATAATAGAACGTCATGCAGTATACGGTTTATTTATTTTATATTATATATAGGCATACAATAGATAGTTGTATATTTTATATGCATATTATATGGAGGTGAATTTTGTTGGAAATTACACAACATAATATATTACTGTGTGTATTTAGTTTTCAATTGGAAATACTGGAATATTTCAATAGAACCCTTCATATTACATTATATTATTTAGTTCTCATACAATATGTGGCCAGTATCATGAATCATGACACACAATACAGAACACACATACTGCATAACTATGGAACGAATCTTCCGCTTAAATCCATAATGCTAAACTATATAATCATAACAGATTTTCCATTATCTGTATTCAAATTTCAGGTAATTCTATACTGTTACATGGTTGCACTGAACTAGGTATTAGTTAACATGGAAGTACACATGTTAGTAAATTATATTGTAGTCTATTTATTGTAAATAATATTATAGTGTACAAGCTATTTGCCATCATTCTTTGCTGATGTTTTCCATGTTGCATTCTGCATGATATATATATATATATATATATTTAGTGTTTATATGCACTTTAGGATGATAAAGCTAATGACAAAAACATCATCATCAACAGGGACCTTGATCATGCTTAATTGCCATTTACTCTCACTATTTAATATTGTACGTCATTATGATGGTTCGATTTTAGCTGAAAGTTCAATTTACTTAGTTCAGCTGTACTGATCAGTACATAATACATAAGCTACAAATCCGTGCACACTTATCATGATCTATGTTTTAGTTCCTCAATATTGTTATATATATATTCATCTGTACTTGTAACATTGTGCAAGGTACATGGTACATAGTATTCGTAGAGATCTAACTATATATGGATAGATTTTTCACTAATGAACTCAACGGCAAAAGATCTAGAGTTAAATGCTCTTGAGAGACACTTGACAGTTTTCCTATAGTTTGTTTCAGATAATTCAAATCACATTATTCATCATTGCATCCAACGTTTTCATTGCGTTATCATGTATGCTGAGTATTATAGAATTACAATAGGCCAATAATATTGTAAATTGTGTACGCATTTTAGTTGAGACATTTTTGCAAGGAAAGGAATTTTTACAAATGAGGAATGTCTATATTTGCATGAATGAAGTTAATAAAGTTATGAGTTCTCGAATTCCATTTCGAATGCAAAAATTCTGCCTGTTGTTGGTTGCATAATATAATGTATGATGAGATGTAATTTTTTACAGGTATAACAATATAATATTATTAGTTTACATACGGGTGTAAAACGTGGACTATTTAGATTCAAGCAGCCCCCTACTCTCAAATGCTTTATTAGTACATTATCCAACACCCTAATAAAATCCGTATCCGAAGGCGTCGGGGTCTATGTCACGCTCTAGAGAAATAGCCATTACCCTGGCTAAGAGAAATGGCCATTACTCTGGCTAAGAGAAATAGCCATTACTCTGGCTAAGTTAGAATACTTTAATGAAGGTCTTATTAGGGTAGAAAAAGCAGCTGTAGTTTTGAGAACACATTAATTAAAGAAATGTCGAGAGCTGAAATAGACCAGCCCTAAAAATTCAAATAGGGCTCAAATTATTAAGCTTTTGTCTTCAACGGTGTAAGGAATGTGAAGACTTTTGAGCCGTCGGATACGGATGTTGTAGGCAGATTTTATTCCCGTCATTTGACGGGCGTTTTTACTTGTAAATTATAATGCATGTTCTCGTGTCTTTGTGTTAGTTCTGGCTTGTGGTTTACAGGCATATTCTTATATCTGACACGTAAATTTCTTTTCTACTTGTTTGATATTCGGTACTACATGGTTCTTAGAATACTAAATGCTGATTTCTTATCTCTAATCATGGACATTTTTTATGTGAATTTGTCATTCATGTAAAGAATGCCATCTCCTCTATCTTTTCAAACGTAAGAAAAGGCCTTGAATTCTACAAATCCCAACGTGAATGCTTCTCCATATTACTACGTCTGCAAAGACTTTGTTCATGCACATTTTGATATGCTGCATGCGCTGAAGAAACTTCTGGAAAGTCCTTTTTTGTTGTAAAAATCTAAAAACAGTTGAAACCCCACTGATAGATATATTCTATTACAATTGTGTGTGCAACAAAATCATAACCATTGAATTTTTACACACGAGTATCTCTAATCTCTAGATTAAAGCAAAAATGCAAAGAAATAATGCAAGACTCTTAAATATATTGGATGGAAATTGTAAAGGATGACAATACCAATCATGTACCATATTAGTATGATATGATTTAACTAGGACGTGATGAACTATCAACTCTCAAGCCTGTCAAAGCCTTAAGAAAAGTATGGTAATAGATAATAGAGGCATTGCTCATGACAAAAAATATCATGTGAATTATGCATCACTGCATTTGCCATCGTTATTTCCTATGTCATTGCTACGAGTATATCGCATGACCGTACGCTTCATTCGTTTGTATCTTACAAATTGTAAGTAATTATAAGTTATAATTATAACTTATAACATTCAAAGTACATTTTTGTTCTGCTACTAAAAAAACACGACTTACAATACCTCAGATCTAGAGCCTGGAGTACGTTTTACATTTTATTGTAACTAAAAATATAATTTTTCAATATAAATAGTTTACGTAAATATGTATTTCCTTATTCTTTTCTAGAGACACGTGGAAAAATTAAGAAGAACTGTGCATTGTGCATGTTGTATCACATATTACATAATATTACAAACTCTATTATATAAAATGTGTAGCAGTAAACAGTAAAAAGAAGTATAAAAATAACTGCATTTCATAATATACATCAGAATAGTAAATATAGTCATAGTGTGTAAAAACTAAAAACGGCATGGATTTTTTCAAGGGTTTAGAGATTTACTTATCATGTGCTCTACAAGTACGGATTTGGGATAAGCTGAGTGAATGATATGTATAGGATAATGTAAATATTGTAATTACTATTACTCGTTCAATGTGACTACACCAGTGAGAGATACAATTCAATTCTTAAATTCCAATAGTTTGTCAGTGAATTGCGTAAAATATATTTTGTTAATGAACATAAAAATATGTAGATTCGATTGTAACTACAAACTATATGCATAATATTATAGATACTCTGTACTCCAGTACTAATTTTTATTTACAGCATAATAGAATGTAATAAAGATACGTACTAGATACTAAATTAATACTTACGATCTCAAAAAATAACAGCATCAATATATTCTGCTCTGACATCTAAATGTAGTGCATAATGCATAATATGTAATACAAAATACAAAACATAACTGTTGTCTTTTGTAACAAAAGTTTTGTTACAGTGACTGTACGCATATTATGTACTAAAAAACGTATGCTTGATGGATGATGCAAGTTTTTTACAGTTGATTTTTGGTATTTTTCAGCACTTTCGAAAAATTTACAAAATCCAAGCAGTTTTTGATCGCATATTTGTAATTTGTAAATGAAAAAAGAGCACGTAATGTAAAACTGCCAACACTGGCTTCCACTTTCAACTGTAGTGTGTAAGAAAATATCAGTTTGAAACTTCTGTGGATTTTGATTCCAATCAAATATATTATGCTACACGAGTGTGAATCGATGGTAAAAATTTTCAATTAAGTGTGGACAGGAAATGGAAAAACTTTTTCGTCCAATGCATTTTGCAGTTCACACAGAGAGCAAGTGCAAAAGTTCATTAGGAAACTTCCTCGACCATATAAAGTGTATTTTTTGGAAAATAGTTTTAGCACATTTGTCCCGCAAACTCGCAAAAATTTGAGAAATTTTCATTGCACCTGTCTTTTTTCTTACCTCCCAATGTTTTTGTACACATGTTTCTTATTATAAGAACAAAAGTTTGCTGGAGACCGATTTAAAATAGGAAACACTTTGAGTACATGCAGAATTATAAAGTGCAACCAGTTTTAAGTATAAAGAATTACTTTTTACTAGTGGATTGCACGTATATACAAAATTTGGAGTAATTTATAGATTCAAAATTGGAACATCAGAAGACATTTCCTCTCTCTTACCATTCTAACGAACATAAAAAATCACGCATTAGTACTAAATTATTATGAAAACAAAAATTGATGTAACACGTGATATAGTTGTTACTTTTGTTATTCGTCATACAAAATACATTGAACAACAACAAACTAAGGGGTAAGTTTATTGCAATTCAGTAAATTATAATTTTACGTATTGTTGCATGATGTTTTATGTGTCACTGTGGCTTTTTGGTCTGGTTCTCTTATACTTGCCTCACCTTTAATTAATCTACTCCTACGTACTTACATTGTACTACATATTACATGATAATAATTGACAGTCCAAATGTTTTCTGTTATTTTACCATCATGAATGCTCATAGTAAACAATGCTCACTAATTTTGGTTAATAATTCCGCTCCGTAAGTCAATTGTATTTGATGTCGTAATTTTTTATTCAAGTAATCCTATGGTATGAACCATCTCCGGTTTACTCATTTTATCCTACGTACTTAAATACTTCATCAATATATTTGTTCATATGTACATAACGCATAATCAACATAAACTGTTTACAAAGTACAAGAGATAAAAGCTAAAAGAAAATGGTATATTTGAGAGTTCAATTTGTAGTTGCATGTTAATCAGTTTGTCTTTTGTTATATTTTAGGTTTTAGGATAGCCTGCCCTGTAAGTTTACATGGAAGCAACCATCTCGGAAACATTTTACTTGATTCAATGTTTCTGGAAATGTTTACATCGCCACAGTACGAAATTGTTCTTTTTATAGTTTTGGACAATGTACAATATACATCATGGTATATCTTGCATTGTACATTGTATACACACAGATTTTCAACAATTCACTATACATTATTTTATACAGAAAATCTGTACAGTTTGTGCTTTAATGCTATACAAAATACATTCTTTTAAGAGTCAATCTAAATTCTAAATCTATACGTATTACGTATACCGTAAAAATTTAAGCATAATTAATGCATATAATGAATAGTTATGCATTTACCATTTATACACAAATATTAAATGTAGTGATAAAACGAAGAACTAAAGCTAGTGTTGTAAGTTGTAACGTCCATGTCATTGTTTGAATTAAATTCTCGTTTTT
The DNA here is from genome assembly GCA_034698265.1 of Sminthurinus aureus. Classification (NCBI taxonomy): domain Eukaryota; kingdom Metazoa; phylum Arthropoda; class Collembola; order Symphypleona; family Katiannidae; genus Sminthurinus; species Sminthurinus aureus. The sequence continues at coordinate 13,934 of JAQGBH010003276.1, read as the reverse complement.
AAGTACCATAATATGTATATATGCTATTCTTCAATATCAACAAAAATATGAAGCGTTGTAAATCTGACAGGTCTCAAAATCTCACTTTAAAAACGCGAAGTCGTTTTATTTTGCGATTTATAATCGTTCTTTTCGTTGCGTAAATACAGACTTTGATATTCAGTAGTGCTAATATACGTGTATTTATGTATTTATTTGCCTTCATTCAAAATTAAATTTATTTGTATGTACAATGCACAGTATCAAAACATTACTTTACAGTTTACTGTATAGTAAACTACTAGTAGTTTTAAAAATTGTAGCTCATAATGCTCCATTCTCAAAACGTTTTTGCTTCTCAATAGACTTTGAAAGTAAAAACACAATGAATGATAGTAGTACGAAATTGACGATGACTTTGGGAAAACAGAATTTTTTGGTTTATGGCCCAGTGTATAAATAATAAATAGAACCTTATTGAAAATGGAAATTCCACGATCTAAAGTACAAACCTTCCATTTCTTGTCTACAAAGATTTTTGATGTTTCCCTTTAAAATATAAGACACTTATGACAAACAGTATAATATGCATGCATAGTGTTTATAGAGGCAGAGTACAGACTATAAACCCCTGTTTTAATGTTTTCAATTCTGTTTAATTTCTAGTGTGTACTTTTTTGTCAGTATACATGTGTTTATTTTTCGTGCCCTTCTTCTTCATCCTTAATTATCAATTTTTCAATCTGCACAAAATTGTAACAATGACTATCATTTGAAATTACGGCATAAAGCACAGAGCCTTTTTTCTGCATCTACAACTTAATGTATTCATGGTCCATCGTATACTCTTATGTACATGCATGTTTTATGCAAAACTCGAAGAGAAAAATTGAGATGTACATCAATTAGAAGATTCCCCATTTTGACTTTATCCTTCGTCAGCTTTGAGTAACGCTTGCGAATTATGTAATGTACAATGTACATAATTATCATTCATGCATAAAATTCAATGTAAATGGGCTTTGAATCGTACCGACAGGTGATTTTTTGACTGTTTTTTTTTTCATTATGAACAGAAGGTATGTCCTCATTAAGAGAAATAAAGTACACTAATTATAAAAAGAAGAGTACTTATTAAAGTTATTGAAATTTTGGGATTTAATGAAGAGAAGTTCCCTTTAATTTTGTAGCTCCTTTTTATCCCGGTTTTTGGACGCTAAACTTGATATTTGATAGTTACACAGTAGACAGAAACCACAATTCACGATTAGTGCTCAACTGTTTTTACTTTAAATGTATAAATACCCTTCGAGCCCGCAACATTTTTATTTAGACATTCTCCTATTTTCCTTTGTAACTTTAACAGCAAATGTTTTTTCTCATGTACTTTTTTAAGTACATAATATGTAATATGTAAAGCCAGGAGTATGTTTTCTGGTTTTCACTAGACCTAATAAGCTTTAGGAACATGCATATATTACAGTTTGAGGCATATATACGTAAAGTGAAATATTTCATGTTTATGTTTTTACTGCTTATTTTTCTAATGATTATTATAGTTTTGAAGACCACGTTGCAGTGTTGAAAGGGCAAAGGAGTTAATTGCAGGTATAAAATACGTTTAATGTATTTATACATTATTCAGTAATATAAACATAATCCATTTCGTGTACATATCGTATGTCTCGTCTCTCGTCACTCTTTTTGATTTCCTCAGAGGCAGTGTCATGAAATTCGTGAGTAACGAGTAATGACAACGCTTACAGAAACATAGCTATACAAAATACATAAACACACATAAAGCAAAATCTAGTCTCGAGAACGACTTTTTAAACGAAATACCAACGTTAAAATTTGAAATGTAGACATTTTATATTTTATTAATACTGTTCTGTGAATACTAATCACTAATCACAGTATGATTCCCGTCATTATTTTTGTGTTTGTGTATTTTTACAAGATCAAATACAGCATAAGATGAATAATGAATAATTATACGCAATTCGTAATACATGATACATGTAGCAGAGTTTGTCTGTAGTTTCCCGTTGTATGTAAATATGTCTTGACATTTTGAAGTCTATCATGTGTAATCATCTATGTTTAAGCGCTTGGCTTGAGTCTGCATGTCATTTTTAAGGAATAAAAGGGAATAAATTAGGTCAAAAGTCTCCTAAATTTCGATATACCTATTCAATGCTCACAGACATTGTTAATTGATAGTAGAGGTGCGTGTACATAGTTTAATGTAGTGCAATTTGATACATGCACTATTTCTACAAATTCTTAGGTACTTGTACTTTGATAATTGTTGATTATGTAGATTAAAAGAGACGGACAATAACACTACAGATTTTGGAGAGAATTGGAACTACTGGCCGGATTTTTGTAGTAATATGATCAATGAAGAATGATGAGGTACTCGTAACTGTAACAAGAAAAAAGTCCATGAGTTTACATAAGTACACCCCAAAAACTTCATGGGTGTGGAATATATTTTAAAGCATTCATGTAATATGAAAATACGAAAAGACAACAATATGTTGAGTGAAATTATCAATGACCGCTGACTATCTCGCATTACATACAATGATTCGTGTTTTTGAGAACCAACGAAAATATATTACTCATCTTATTGTAATCTCTACTGTTGGATTGGAATGAATGATGCTTACACATATTCGAATCATCATCCTAAATCCTAATGATTAGCGTGTATATACGCAGTTTGTATACTTTTCAGTACATAGTACATAAATACATGTTAGCATATTGTGTCTACCTTAGTGTAGACAAGTACATTGAGGTATTTGCCGATGGGTTCACTACTCACTAGTAACTTGTAACTAGTAAAAATATTCACGTTAACATTGTACCCCTTTGTTATGTACTGTATAATATTATATGGATGATTATAATTATGATATTACTCTCCCTCTCTCTCTACTCTCTACCTCATGCATGTTTTATATTATAATATTACCTACAAGAAAAGCTGACGTCATGTCATGCAGCATGCTAAATGCTAAATATTTTTCTCTCAAAGTTTCCAACATGTCTTCATAGTTCATAGAACACATCCTTCTTTCACTTTGCCCTCTTCTTTGTCACCAATTCATAATTTTAAACAATACCAGTACTACCTTCCAACTAGGAGTGCTGTCAATAGGAACTTCCTAATAGGAAGTACGAAAACGTTTAAACGATTTTTCTTACAATTTCCAAAGTGCACCTCTAGAATTGGAAGACGTTTTTCTTAAAAAACACATTGAAGTTGTATCAGTGGCTGTGTATTGTGTATTGTGGATTAGCCTTGGAATTGACCAGCATTAATTTGTAATACAAGCGGATATAGATCAACAACTGGATTTTGTCAATTTAGATTTCAGACTATGAAAGTGACTGTGAATATTTATCGTCAAAAGACAATTTTCAGTTATTAGTGTGAAATTACATATAACATGTAATTAGTTTATGAAAATAGTTAACTTTTAACTTTACAAGTGAAGCAGTTAATTAGCAAGTAGCAAGTGGGCCATAAAAATGAGCATACAATGTTTTCACAGATGATGCCAAGTGTGTGTGGTTTGTGACAGCGTTGTCTCTGTCTACTATTAGTCAACGTTCCAAAAATAACCGTTATGCTACTAATAAATAGATAATAACAACAAATAATAAAGTGGCCAAGTGTAAATTGAAACATGTAAAACAACTCTGATATGAATCATTTAAACTGTGTCACTGCATTGCATTTGAGCTCTAGAATTAAACTGTGAGAGTGAAAAATCAAGTGACTACTGACTACAAAAGAACACAGTCTCAAGTCTCAAGTGTAAACAAAAATTACATCTGTCTACAAATTACTAAAACATTGTGTGTAAATAAATAAAAAATGCATTTACACTGTAGTAAACATGAAACATGAAAAAGCAGTGTAGTTTCAGTTTTAGCAAGTGTTTACTAATAATAATTTTTGTTACAGTTAGAACATTATGCGTGTACATACAAATAAAAATGAAAAATAAAAAGTGAAAAATTGATTGATTGATTTTCGGGGCAGCTTAAGACATTCTTGGTTTTTCATATCCGGATACGAATTCAAAATCTGAATTTTCCAGTACTTTTCTCAGATTTCAGATTTGAGATGTTTCGTCAGTTTCGTGAGCACGTTGTCACTGTTGATTAATTATTAATTAGTATAGAGAGTTGTTTTCGTGGTTGTGTTGTGAGTTTTGTGTTAGTTTATATTCTTAACAGTAAACTTTTAAAGAAAAATAAAACTCGTTCTGCATTTTGTATTTTAGCTTGTCACGAATTGGCAAACATTTTGACTATTTAAGTACAAGAAAAATTATTTATTAGTTGGTGAGTAATTTGATGAATTTCCCTTTTTTAAAATTTTATGCCTAACTAACTTGTGCATTTAATTAAGTTATTTTGAAGATATTTTGTATTTTGGCATAAGAAAAACTATTTTGTGTTGTGGCTACCTATGCTAAAAAAGTATTCACTTAATTTAGTCATTATAAATGATAAATTATGATCGTGTAACGTATAACCGTGTGTTATATTTTATTCATTTCTAGACTCTAGACGCCCAGAGTCCACACACACACAGAGACAAATCCAAGATGTAATGGTTAGACTTCAATTATGGTTATTGACTTCTGCTTTCCTCTCTTCAATTACACATGTACATATCGATATCTTATATTCATATTCATGTAGAGGAAGAAGGGCCACAGGCTCATGTCAATAATAAAGTGACAGCACTCTACAGTACATTCTACAGTCTCAATAGCCACAAACAGAAAATAGAAATAGACAGCATCTTCATCATCGTCATATGTTCTTCTTCATCTGGGTAATTTTAATTTATGAATTTCACTGTGTTTACGTATCTATAAATATCCCTATGTGTGTAACATATATTTAGCGACTTTTCTCCTTGCATACTTCTGCTTCAATAATAAGAATAATAGTAATAATAATAATTATTATTACTATTCCTGCTGACTGCCATTCGAAAATGTAAGTGTACCAACTTTGTTATGATAATAATTCATCTTCAAAAACGTGAAGACTCTCTCGCTTCTTTTTTAAAGCTGATGAAGATATTAGACACATACGAAAGTACATTTGTAAATGTGATGGTATTAAGTAAAACATTCGCATGTTATTTTATGCAAGTCACTTTCGATCTCCAGAAAGTTTCTAGCGTATTAGTGTTTAGTGTTTAGTCCAAAAGAAACTGTGTACTGGTCTCCATCAATAATAAGTTGTTCGAAACTTTTTTTTTTTTAAAAAAAAGAGAGTTAGTTTAATTTTTGAATGGTCTCGTAAATTGCAAATTATAAATTAGGTATTAGGTATTAGAAGATTTTACTCATCAAAGTTTGTGCACGTACACAGTAAGCAGTAATAATAAACTTAATTTTACATAACAGGGTGTAATTAGGAGACATAATAGTAAAATGTTAGTTGTTATTTATTTATGGCAGTATTGCAATTTGGGGATTCGATTATTGGCTTATTGGAAACTGCAGTAGTCCGTGTGTTAAAGTGTTTCCTCCCATAATATCAGTATAAAGTATAAAAAGTTTGCATCATCTTAATATCTTAATGGACTACCACTGAAGTCAAACACCTCGTAATAAAGGTAAATGAATGAAATCATTCAAGTAAGTTTTAGTTAGAGATTTAGTGACTAATAGACAAAGAAAAAGGTAGAAAAACAAAAAACCAAGATCCACAAGACACAAGATCTATAGGAACTACAAGTATGAAACATAAACCATGCACAGTCATGTAATAGTAATAATAATAGTTACAACAGGAGGTTTTGTGAATACAAAAAAGTCTCAAGAAAAGAAATGTAAATTGAAAATGGTTAAAGTTGACTCGTAAAATATTGAAAAGTGTGTAGAGTGTAGCATGTAGAGAGAGAGGTACATGAAAAGAAAGATGCAAATTTTTGGTGTTGTGTATAAGCAGAAGACCAGCATCATCATTAACATCATGCTTCTCTCTTACAATTTACATTTTCAAAACACAACGGACAACAATACATAACAATGATCAGACAGCAGACCGGTTATTCATGCAAAGTTAAAGTTTTAACTTGCAATTGCAAATCTTGAAGAACAAACAAGACTCAAACTTGAAGAACTCACAGGAACAAAAATACAAAAGAAAAATAAGAAATGTACATAAGAAAAAAAACACTTGAAGGAAGAGGAATCAAATATTATTATTATTTCATTTGAAATTCATTGTACAAGTAATCAGATATGTGGTCTCTGCGTATCTTCATCTTGTACATGTTTTAAACATGGATAAAACATAAAACATAGAACACACCGGCTACAAAATTCAGTGACCACGAAAGTAAAACTTTTTAACACATTCTTCAGAGTGAGAGTGAGAGTGTGCTTGTGTCCAATCCAGTTACAAAAGTCAATTCCTTCGACATCTTGTATTTTAAAAATATCAAAACCGTTTTTTGTATCAATTGTGTAATTTTGTATTTAAAATTTCAGCATTTGACTTACAGTTTTATTGCAAAACAAAAAAAATTCTAGTTTTCTTGTGTACTGTGAAAAGTGATTGTGACCCATGTACTAAAATTTGAAAGACGCGATAGAGCAGTGTGCAGTTTTTGTGTGTACACATAATATAAGCCAAATAGTAAAGGAACATGTTTGATAGAATGATTCATGCATATAATTAGATTTTATAGTGCCCAGCATCTATATACTACTACAATAGTTCAAATTAGCAGAATGAGTGTGTGAGTATTGAAATTTTATTAAATAAGGAAGTATTCTTGAAAAGTATTCTATTAAGTTTCATGCATACACTTATACGCTTGCTGGTATTTTTTAATCAAATTTGCATTCATTATTTAAGAGTTTTTAGTTTTTTCCCCACCAAATGAGTACTTTACTAGAATCAATACGAATTTTCCCGGATACTAGCCTTACGACCCAATACATCTTAAATATTAAAATTCATTTGCAATTATTAGACATTACGAATCTCGAATTTTTTTGTCCCTTTTAACTTTTAACATCAATATAATAATGCAATAAAATCCAGCCATAGGATTATTACTATTTTTTTATTAGCATGGAATAGAGATAGACTTGAGACTTGAGAGGTAAAGTTGTTTGGAAGAAAAGCTTGAGCAAGTTTTTCATTATCGTATGACCGTCTTCATCGTTTTATTTATTTACTGCCCAAAACTCTTTAGTTGGCGATTTTATAAAACATAATATCTAATATGATGCAATACATTATTATGACAAAAGTCATATAGCACAACTTTACAGTGAACGTTTTTGCATTTGTAGATTTTCTTTGTTATTTGCAATAGAAGTTTTTCCCTAATGTAAGAACTTTCCGTGAATCTCATGCTAATATTTAATGCATTGAAGTTACGTGTACTGACTGGGGACAACTTTTGCGGCACATGTGTATATTTTTTTATATTTTATTATTGTATACATTTACCTATAACTATAAACTACGTATCATCTTCATAATACATTATTTGTGGAATGAGATTTAATATTATATTATTATTGTTTCAGTCGGTTTTGTTTTACTCATTCTGTATTATGAACATGCTTCATTCAACACTCAAGCTTCGTACTCTTGCTATATGTTCTAAAGTCAAAAGTATATCAAATTCTATCTATGAAGTTTTACATTTTTATTGTGGTTTTAATCAAATCAAGTGTAGCTTCAGCTTTTAGCTAAATATGTTTGATTACTATGAGTCCACAGTCCATGTGCTTTAGAAAAGAAATTGATAGATGTTGAAAATTGAAACATATTTTATGTGCATATTTATTATTGTTGAATATATCTAAGCTCGGTTCATTTAATTCACAATTCTCTTCCTTTTTTTTTCTGTTTTTAATCTGATATAGGTGCCATACTGTTGCTGACTTCTCACGACTCACTGCAAGATGCAAGAGCCAAGAAGAAAAGGACACGATCAGTTAAAAAGGGAAAAGCCAGAGAGCTACCTGTTCTTTCTCAGGTCAAAGTAGGGGTGTGTGCTTGGTTTTTCGAAACATTAAACATTACATTGTACTGTGTATTCCTGCGTGGTTGTGGAAGTTGAGACGTTTTGGTTTGGTGTGAACTCGTACTGTGATTTGTCAAATCGACACAAAAGTGAAAAGAAATAGCAGAAGAGAGAAAAGGAAAAAAAGGAAGTGCACTATTTACATACCTGTACAAGAAAATATTACTTCAACAGTTCATGTCTATTCGTCTTCTGTTCCAAGGTAATTTTTAAATCAAATTTGACTATTGACTATATATTGTATCACGTATCTCTTAAATGTGCTAGGTGCTAGTTTACACATAATACGTATAATATCGTATATCGATACTTTAACAAAATACCTATTAGTGTTTAAGTTCTTTTCTCTGTTTTCTACCATGACCCATGTCGTACTAAAGTGTCTGTATGTCATTTTCTTTCTTGGATTTTCCATTCCTTATTCCTTTGGGCTCTTTTGAACTCGAAAGTAAAAATAAAAACATTCCACGATGAATGTACATATATCTATTATTATGTTAGGCTAGGTCAATTTTGTGTTAGGGCAGTGTTATTATCTAGTAAACTACTCCATTTAGGTTCAAGTAGATAGAAACCCTGTTGTGTGGAGTGTAGAATAGTCTATAAACTATAAACTATAAGCTGTACCCGTTATTATTATGTAGTATATATAAAGTAAATATTTATTTGATTTTTGATAATACACTACAAACTACATGTACTACCTACATGCTTTTATACATTGTATATTGTGTTTTGTAAAATGTAACACATTTTATTTGTCTAGTGTGACTTGATTAAAAGTAAATATACTCAAAGGAATCAAACAAGGAGCAAAGAGAGCCAAAATATCATCTATTCTATTCTGTTGTCAGTCATTGATTTTGATTGCACTAAATACTACAACAGATCTATCTATATATATAGAGTATAGAGACGAGAAAGAGATTGTGACTGTAACTTTTAAACTAAGGTGGGTACAAATAGACTACATTATTTATTATTTACTATTTGCTATTGTTATTGGTATATTATTAAACTATTAGTTTGGGTGTACTGTAAACTGTAAACCATCTAAATATAATTTGTACATTCAGCTCTATCGACATTAAATTAGTGTTTGCGGTGTAATAATCAACCATAATAATTCTTTCTTTTTATAGGAAAAAGTTTATAAACTCAAGTTTTGTGGATTCTTTGATTGAACAATGAGCAAAGAAGTCATACAAATACAAACAATCTCAAGAAGTAAAAGCACAAGGGATTCCCATAAGTAAAAATAAATTGTAAGTGTTGTGTAAATACACATTTCCCACACGTATTTTTTATATAATGATCCATGTGGTTTTACACAAAACACAAAACACAAAGAGACAAGTGTGAATTAAATAGTTGCTCGTGCCTCATTACTCATCGTTACGATTCTTTACTTTTCCCTAATGGATAGTGTAATTTTATGCATCATTCATTCTGAATTCTGATGCAACTGAATACTTCAATCTGTATTAGTGTATTTTTTTTTATACTTTTTATGAAATATACGTAAGTCTAATCCTAAATTGTACTCTGTACTCTGTACACTTCATATTGTAGTATTGTATACAAAGTTAGTATCACCAGTAAATTATAGGTTAGAAATACCCACACACTAAATTAGAGTCTAATAAATTTAACTTTTCCGTGAAAATTCCAATGACTTCCATGTAAAATGACACTTGTAATTTTTAGTAGGACAATACTTATTTCGTAATCCAATATTATACATGCATAAACAATAAACAATAAACAATAACTTTATTTTTGTTCCTCAGGTGAAACGATCCTTTTTTATGTAAAAAGGAATTTGGATTCATTTTGGAATACGATTGAATTGAATTTTCTTCCACATCAAAAATGTCGGGAGCAGTTGCAAAGAAAATTGCTCTATTTGAATTCCCAGTAGAAGAGTACAGTCGTTTAAAACGGAAACATGCAATAAAAAGAAGAAAGAATAAACATGACACAAGTAACAACAGTAATGGACTAACTGAAGAAGAATTATCGGATAGGTCTCGATCTGAATCGGATAAGTGTAGTTCTTGTGGCTATGGAACTGGAACGGGAGAACAGTCAATATCATCTTTATCTCGACAATCAAGTCCCTCTATGGACGACAGTGATAATAATCCAGAAAATTTAGTTGAAAATGAAAATGAAAACGAAAATGAATGTAAAACTAATAGTATTAGTCCAACTTCAACTTATCTTCAACTAGAGCCAAATTATCAATGTAGTAATAGTAACAACTCCAATTCGATTAGTCGTGATTCAACTGATTATCGAATTCGTGATCAGACTAATAGTGAAAGTGAAGCAATTGTTTATTGTGATTCTGGTTCAATGAGTGCTAGTGTAACAGAAATTAAATTCCATAATCGTAACAGTAATCATGATAATGATTCGAATGTGGTTCAACAAGAGGAAAATAATTATTGTGATGACGCATTTCCTAGTCAAAGTCAATCAGTTTTAAACTTGTGTAATGTGGATACTGAAAACTTACAACATGGTCAACAAGATTCAATTTTAAATAATTCAAATAAATGTTTGACAACTTCGCAGTCAAATCGTAATAAAAAGTTTAAATTTCAATCCATTTATACTTTCAATAAAAGTAATAGTAATAATCATAATAAGGGTAAAAAAGGACAAACACTAAAAAAGACATTGTTTTTCTTCAATAGTAACTTTAATCCAGCATCCTCGCTTTCCAATGTAGAAAAATCTATGAATAATATTAATAGTGACTCTGAATCTAAGTTGCAAAGGGAATCAAAGCTACTTAAAGCAAATAGTGAAACTAATATTTCTATACTTTCCAAGTTAAAACAATCTGAACATTTTCAAATTATTTACAAAAATAATATGAGACGACATGAGATGGAGTCATCATCAAGTTTTCTTAGTGATTCTAATTCTACACATCTTGTCACTTCTAATGTTGACGTTGTTCAAAAAGAAGAAGAATGTGATTATGATGATGATGAAGCAGATGAAGATATAAATGATGAGCCTTTCTATGAGGAAGTCGATGAATTGCGTGCCAATAGTATTCAGGCTGAAACAACAACAGAAGGAGTAAGAGAAAAGGAAAAATCAGCGGGTGTTAAGAAAGAACTGTCCAAGATAATTTTTAGTCAGTTTATCAATTCATCTTTGTCATCATCATCTAAAGCTACATCAGAAACAGCATCAAACACAAGAGATGAAAATACAATGACCTCAATTCAATTGAATAAAGATGGATATGACAACAGTAACATGAGTGACAAACTGAACAGGAACAATGACACGTGGAGGACTAAGAAAAATCGTTGTCGTTCAATGGAAACCCTTGTCCAATCTTTAACAGCAACAATCAGAGCACCGTCATCATCAAAGACAACAACAAAAACAACAGAAAGAAAACATCATCGACTCATTGAGGCTGATGATGAGACTATGGTTACAGCTGTACGAGGATTCCCTGTAAAAGGTAATGTTAAAAACTATCAAATATTACATTACAAATACATTAATATTATGATCATCATTGTCATCTCATGGTATTACATTACTTTTTAACAGTATAACTAAGCACTAAGCATATTATGGTATGTTGTATGTAGTATGAAAGGTCCTCTATCCATCTTTATATTTTACCTACATTTATTTGTATACTTTATGAGAATCATACACATGGAGCTCACACACAGAGACTGTCTTACTAACAAAAGAACGTGAACTTTACGTAACCTAACCTTTTGAGGCATATTGTTTAGCTTGTATTTGAAGTGTGTAGTCTAATATAATGTGTACAATGTACAAACTACCTTTGGCCATTTAGTCTCATGGTTAAATATCTACAACTCCATATCTTGATGTAAATTCAATTGTACGCTGTGTGTATATTAGATACACATTACATATTATATTACATGGACATGGATTTAATTTTGAAACAAATTCAATTTTTAGTTTGCTAGACAACTAGTCTTTTCAAACTTTTCTCACATCAGTCTATTAAATTCCTGTGGAGTCAAAATCAAAACAGACACTTGTAGTCTTTTTATCATAATATTACTAATAATCATACATTTGAAACTTGAGTAATAATCAAAATTATTCAGAGTATTATGTGTCTACGAAGGAGGTTTATATGACGTGCTCATGCATTGGGCATGGAGTGTGGAGTATGGAATATGCCTGCATGCATGCAGACTTGTATATAATTTTTCAGTTTTCAGTATATTGCAGATTTAGGCAATTAGAAACGTATCGTATATCTTTCCATCCCCTTGTCTTTTATTGTCGCTCCAGGTAAATTCGTGAACTATTGTTCATGATACCAGTTGTTTTTCTACCACAGTACAGTATTGTACAGTTTTGTGTTTTGTCTAAAGCAGTTTTAGAACTGACTAACGTTTTACATACAAAGTTTACGCTTTGCGTGCACTTTGTCCATTTATCCAATTATCTATCCAAATTCCCAGGGTGTAACAGTAACAATGTCTTGAGCAATTGCTCACTCCTTACTCCGTACAATGTTGGTTTTATTCAAAATGTTCAGTGTTCAATGTTCAATACTGAAAATTGAATGCACGCATAAAAAAGATCATATTACGATTATATTATGTTAGCTCATCATAGTAATTCACTCCTACAAAAAAACAATTTTGAAGAAACAAAACCCGAGATAAAAAAAATCCGAAACTATGCTTTTCAATTATGTTCAATGCATTACACACACGTTACACATACATACATATATAAATATGTATTCATGTCTTTAAACCCCAAAACATTAGTTAAAGTGTTGAATATTGTATACATGGTCACAAGATCTCTTTTGCCTGTGGCAGTAAAACAAGTACAGTATTATAAAATCAGAAGAGATCACTATTTATTAGAATGTGTCGTTAACTTGGTGTAGAAGGGGGGATTTGTGGCCAGCTTTGAACTTTGAATGAAGATATTGCGGCGTCAATAAAATAATCATTTGTGATTTATGAGGTATGTCAAAGACCAACGACCAATTCTGTATTATTCTATGAATATGATGTTTATTATGAATTGTAAAATGGTATTCATCTTTTCGTGGTGGAGAACGCCGGTTTGGTTCCCGTTGTTTTTCAGTATGTATTATACATACGAGTAAGGAAGAGAGAGATAGAGACAGGCCCGTGTTTTCCGCACTTTTTTAAGCACATCTTTCTGTGGGGGATGATAATGATAAACAATATGGGGGTTTTCAGCCGAGATCAATATACCTATTTTTTCATAATCACCGATCCAGTTCTTGGTATTATATGTCATAGACCATAAAATTAGCTATCATTCTGTTCAAGAATTTTTTGTTTTTGTGGTTTTGTTTTCGAAATATAGGGTTTTGAAAAAACACCAAAAACGCACTATAAACTCTTATTACAGGCTTATTTTAAATTAAAAAAAAATTCTGCCTATCTCAAATGTTTTCTAAAATAGCAAAGAATTTTATTCAACATTAAAATTTAACTTTTTTCAAAATTTCGGAAAATTTCCATGTTAAATTTTTGATCTCAAAAAACAGGTGGGATGCAAAATCGAGGTTAACTCACTAGTCTTAAACTGTAGGTCATAATTACCTTGTTCATAAAATCTATATTAGAAAACCTCGAATTTGCATCCCACCCATTAAAATTGTGTTTAATTGTGGAACTTTTTTTGCTAGCGCAAGAGATTTTGGTGTGCAGCGGCAGAGAGAGTAAAAGTATCAACATAATAAATTCCGATTCTGAATGCAGAATTGTGTGTCCGTGCGTTATGCTACTGAATTCACACACGTTGAATAAAAATCAAACATATTATACACAAACTCATAATA
>JAQGBH010003275.1:0-20479 GCA_034698265.1 Sminthurinus aureus | reverse complement strand
GGAAATTCTGGACCTTCATGTGGATCTGCCAATTCTCCAGGAGATGAAGAGCAAGTGATTGGTGTCGGTTCCACTACGAGTACCGATGTTCTCTCCTCATTCTCCAGCGTGGGTCCAACTCTCCTTGGAAGAAGAATAAAGCCCGACATTTCTGCTCCAGGATCAAACGTCTTTTCCGCCTACTACACTTCCGACACTGCCTACGCCAGTTTGAGTGGAACTAGTATGGCTTGTCCTCATGCTGCAGGTGTTGTCGCTCTCCTCCTCTCCGAAGAAGGCAAGTTGACCTACGCAGAGGTCAAGGAGTCACTGGAAACTGGAGGTCAACCCACTGGAGTCACCGGAAGAAATTGCAATGGAATCCCAGAGACTGAATATCCAAATCATCATGTCGGATTCGGACGGATCAATGCCGTCGAGTCTCTCAACAGCATGAGACAAATGCTCAAACAATAAATAAGTTTTATGGAATGTTTCATGCTTTTTGTAAAATATAAATGACAAGACATTTCCTTTTTTGTACTAATTTTGTATTTCCAATCTCCAATTGTGTAATAAAAAAAAAATAAAAAAAAAACTCATCGTGTAACAAAATGTACTTGAATTTCAGAAGTTGGTTGGATTTCGTAATCTCTTTTACATTCATGCACTCTTTCGAGTCTCTGCATTTCCTTCCAACTTTGAGCTTCGAATTGTTACTGGATGTACACTGTACTTTAGAACATTACGTATACATGGTTGACAAACAAAATTTTAGGAACGACACAAATGGCCAAAGATGTTTGAGAAACTGCTGGTTTGTAGAAAAAAATTTATTTCGTTTGTTTTAAAAAAAAATAAAAGCATTTCCTTTTCAGCACTCAGCTGAAGAATTAAAATAATCATCATTCAAAATTCAAAACCTTATTTTCCTGTTTTTTATAGCCCTTGGAATTTTCGAAAGCAATTCCTAGATAAATTTTTTCTTGCACATTGAAAATTGAAATTGTGACGAAAAATAATTTTTTCCTTGTCCTTTTCTTAACGTTTAAGGAAGGATGTAACAATTTAACAGTATATTATAGTACAGATTACAGATATTATTATGGTACATATGTATAAGCACATTTAAAATTAAAAACAAAAGTGGATCATAAGAATTAAAATAATAATTCTAGAATTTCTAGAATTTCAGGCACTTTTTTTATTTTATTCTTTTGTTTTGTATACTGTTCTGGGGTTTTTCCGTCTGGTGTCTGGTGTCTGGCTTATGGTGCATATATTTCTCATCTCCAGTCTCAAGAGGATCCATCAGTCATTAATAGTTGTCATCTGTAATGCAAAGTCAAAAGTCAATATCGAATGTACCATTTTTACTTGATAGAAAACATTTTACGAAACTAATAAAATTACAAAAAGGAGACGTTGCATGTAAAATACTCATATTATTTATAGTGGATATAATAATTAATAATGTCATTATAAGGAGTGCGTGGGCATACCTATAACTAGACCTCCTTTACCTTTCTTAGCCTTGGAGGATACAGGGCTAACCGGAGAACTTTGAGGAGCTGGAGGAGGATTATAGCCGGATGGTAGTTTCCGTCCATAGGAGTCGCTTAATCCTTCATCATCATCATCGTCATCATCATCCTTGTACTTGGAGTTTCCTTTAGCCGCTCTTCCGCGCTTCTTTTTTTCTTTGTTGGCTAAATCGATATCCATGTGGAAGTCGACAGTGGGCTCAAATGGCTTGTTGCCATTTGGATTTTGGGGTTGACGGTCAATTCGTTGACCCTCATTTTCATGCTCCTCCTTGTGTTGTCTTAAATTTTGGCGCAATTCTTCAAGTCGTTGCTTGAACTGTCTTGACCTGCCTCCTCCGGTTCTAGACGGACTACTGTCCTCTTCTGGTGCTTGTCTCGTGTGTTCAGGGGCTCCTGCTGAACTTCCATATCCCATAGAACGGTCTTTCACCCCAACAGCAACATCAGCGGTAGCAGCTGAATATTTTTTAAATTAAAAAAACACTATCTTGCAATAAAATTTGAAACTACAAACTTTTAAAAGAAAATCATAATTTTTTTTATATTTGATACGAAATTCACAACCCACAATAATAATTATGAATTGCATTGACCAAGTAAATTTTTTTAATTATGTCAGTCTTTAAAATTTTTGAACTAGTCTTCAAAGTTCAAAGCTATTCGAAATCCGGGAAATCAGAAAAACAAAAAACCTGGTGCATCTTTGATGGGCGAGGCTGAAGCGGAAGCTGGAGTAGTTACGACTGGAGCTTCAGTAGGAGAACATGTTGAGCAGCCAATATAAAATAGAATACTAATGGTCACAGCAGCAATGACCTGACCAGGCGACCAAGTCCTCAAGCTGAACAACATTACAAACGTTTCCCCCCAAACCCTAAACAACAATGTTATGCCAAATAAAACTAGCTAAACAAATATTGGAACAAGAAGGGCGATGAGGTTTTATTGTTATTTTTATTATTACGATTCATTCACTTGTTATATACTAGATGGGGAAAAGGAAACGGATTATAACATAATATATGACGGCCCCTCTGTCTTTAAGCAACTATATTATACATATGTAATTATGCATGACAAATATTATGAAAAACAGAATCAAGCATCAAGTCAATGTGTTTAGTATTTAGTATGTAGGCAAAAGTCAAGAGATGTACCCGCAACTCATGTGTTGTTGTTTTACGAGCCAGTGAATACGAGTCCTTGAGAAATATAATGCTCCCACTTGCCATCATTTTTATTTTATTGGCTGACAAGAGTCAGTATAAAAAGCATTGTTTGCAACTTGAACAGGCTTTATAGTTCACTGTTCACTCTAAGTCAGAGCGTATAAAGTTACACGCTCTGACTTCTGGCTTCATTTTTTACTGATACTACAAGCTGAAAGCTGATTTCAATGTGTAGAATGTAGCAGAACACGATTCGCACTGAAAGAAATATCTAGTGTTCAAAGTCTACTTTTCAAGTTGGAATTACTGTAATATTACACTACGTACTACGTTCTGTGTCAGAGGTCAAAGGTCACGGGACGTCCAACGAGTGATGCCGCGGAATTTTACAGACGCTCGCCATAATCGCACACACACTTTTAAAAAACCTCACAAGTCTCAAGTCTCAAGTATAATTTTGGTAGCACATGGCGACAGAAACGTCAATTTTCTCGAAATCGAAATGGAAATGTTTCTCAAATAAAATATGAAAACGAAACGCAAAAAATATTACGCAACCGATTTTGACTCGGTTTGCTAAATGCTGGATGAAATGCGAATAAAAAGGTTTGATTCGATTCGTCGGAAATGGAAGACAAGGATAATGGACAAAATTCTTTGAATTTTTTTGCTCAGTTTCCGACCAGCACTTGAGCAGTGAGCATCAATTAATTGCACTTCCCTCCATTTCCCCGCACTTCACCTGCCATCCCCATCCAAATTTACAAGTTACATTTTTACAGACTACAAATTAGTCAAATTACCAATTTCGTAGTTTTCATATTGCACATAAAACATGTCTTGCGGTTGTGGTTGTAATGTGAGTACATAGGAAAAATTTTAAATTAGCCATCAAAATATGATTCGAATTTACAGAAATTTTTCATCTTTCTCATCAAATATAATTCCTTTATTTGCTTGATTTTGCTTTGTAAATACAGCCATGCTGCATGAGCTGTTGCACAATTTCAATTAGACCAAGTTGTTGTGGGTCTTGTGGACCACCTTCCTGTTGTCCACAATCATGCTGTTTTCCATCCTGCTGTTGCCCTCCTAGACCTCTTTGTTGTATGCCGAGCTGCTGCAGTTGCTCATGTTGTCCGAAACCAAGGTGATTTGAATTTTTAAATTCTTTTTCCATTGCGCATTGCTAAATTTCATATTTTACATCAGGATTTTGTTTTATTTTTTATTATACTTTCCCATTAATTTGTTTTTATTTATTATTATTTTTGTTCATGGTATTTAGTTGTTGCGGAGGTTGCTGTCCATCTAGACCATCTTGTGGTGGGTGTTGCCCTCGACCACCAAGTTGCTGTTGCATGTGTCCTCCCAGACCATGTTGCCCATCACGTAAAAGCCTCAATCCTCAATATTCTCTTTCTTCCTTTTTTGTAAACAAATGAGCTCAGTGAATTTGAAATTTGAAAAATAAAATAATCTCAATTTAATTATGTATATTTACATTCTTTTAGCATGCCAACAACGTTCCTGCGGAGGTTGTTCTAGCCAGAGATCTTGTTGTCCTCCTCCATCTTGCTGTGGGGGTGGTCTCAAACGATGCTCTTCATGTGTTCAAAATAGATGCTAACTAATACACAGATACACAGATAATAACAACAATAAAATCCTGTCACCACTGCCAGCCAAATGACAAATAATTTTTAAGAACTATAAACTAAACACTTCCAATATCCAATATCAATCCATGGCAAATGACAAAAGCACACATGCTTTACACCACATACCGCAAGTACATAAGAAAAAAATTGACAAAACAAAGGGAAATCATGAATCTAAAAATATAATACTCACAACTTATAACAACTCCAAAAACATTCACTGTAGTCGGAAACGAATAAAAACCTCATAAAATACAAAGATTTTGTTGAGAACAATCATTTTTCTAATTATTTAGTTTTACTAACGACCAAGTCACTTACAATTTACAGTTATTTAGAGTGATTTTCTCATATATGGAAATAACATGATTTTGCATGGATTTTTTGTATGTTCTTTTAATTTAAAGAATTCTCATTTCTCATACTTCCGAAAAGTGCACTTGTGTCAAATGCAACACAGGGATTTGATTTCAGTTTTCAGTAAGCTCATTTTGATGAATTCCTCTACTTTAGAAATGTTTTGCTTTGCTTCAAAAAAATAAAAGGGGAAAACTCTTTTATTTCTCTGTTCTCTACATTGGTATTGTATTGCCAAAGATTTTTTGTTGTGTGTTGTGTGTGTATATAAGGAAAAGTTGAGAAAAAGCGCAAATGTTTCCATGGTTTCGATCAATTAATTCGGTTTGGTTTCATAATTTGAGATTCGAGATTCGAGATTCGAATTTTTATATAGAATATAACCAATAAACTCCGCCTTTTTTACTGATCCTTCATATCACAACCAATCAATTGGCCCAAAACTAGATGTAGTAGAAAAATGTTCAGCCTTCGTTTCCGTTTCCGGTGATCAGTTTCCTGAAAACCTTCCTCCTGTGAGCATCACACCAATTCCATCTCTTTCAATCGGCATCAAATTACTAGTCTAAATTCTAAATTTTCAAGTGTAAATCCCATCTCCAATCTCGAATCTCCATTCAATTCAAATAATCCAACAATGTCTTGTTGTGGAGGAGGATGCGGAGGATGCGGAGGATGTGGATGCGGTAGTTGTTGCAGCGTAAGTTGATCTAAAATCTAAAATGTGAATGTGTGGATTGTGGAATTTTGAATGCTTCTTTTCTATCTTTGAAATATCGCATGATTGTATTTTGCCTTGTACACAGTATCCAGCTCATTTCTGTCCATCTATGCCCACGGGTTGCTGCTGTAAAACACACGAAATGTGCTGCCAGTGTAAATGTGAGTAAACATATTTCATAGTTTCTGTACTTTTCGTGTCCCATTCTATGATCTATGATGTATCCAGAATTCATAAAAAATTGATAAAATGATGTGAATATGAAAGAGCATGATTTTCTGACAAAGTTTTGTTCGTCTTGTTGTTATTGACAGGTCAACCAATTGTTTTTAGGGCGACAGTACCTCCATCGTACGCTTGGGTTTGTCCAAGGTGTGTGAGTTGCTGTGGATGCATGTGCTGCTGATACCTTCAAAATTTTCACCTAATTCGACAAAAGTAATTATTCTTTTCCTATTTCCTATGCCATCAACTATTCGACAATAATTCTTCTCAAAACCAAAGATTATTCTATATTCTATGTACAAATATGGTATGAAGTACGAACGGCAACTGATTTTTTTCTTTTTTAAACTTTTTAGCCTGTGATGACTCACTTTGAATTTCATGCTCATTGAAAATTGAATCCAACTTGTGTTCACCAATTTTATATCCGAATTTGAAAAAAAATTGTAACAAAATTATTAATCGAAATTTCAAAATTTAATCCAACTTTAAAATGAAAAGAATAAAAGATTTTTCTAATACAATGCAGGATGACATCAAAGTTGAATCAAAAATTATTTGTAATTTTGGCAAAAGCATAATTTACAAATCTGAAGCATCGTAGATAATCATAGTTTATTTTTTATTTAAGTTCAATCTTATTTACGACTCTTGGGCTTTTTATTTTTAATCGGCTTTCCATCTGGTCCATATTCGTAATTTTCAGCAGGCCCTCCGTAGTCCTCTTTTGTTAAGGTTGCACCATCTTTCCCGTAGTTATTTTGGTTTCCACCCTTGGCTCTTTCTGAATCCGTCTTGTTGGCAATATCATTTCCTTCCTGTTAAAAAATGGATTACGTAATATTACACTAAACACAACAACTCCTTATAGACTTTTTGTATGAAAATTTTTCCATCCTTCAAAATGAAATCTGATCTACGTCTACGTGAAGAAAAAAGAGTAATCGAACCATTTTATCTCCGGCTTTGACAGCAATCAGAAAAGTATTGACAATCAAAAGGAATGCAATTAAAACCAGAGTTTTTGATACGAAATCTGACATTTTGATTTTCTGGAAAGAGAATGAGGATGGTTGTGCTGTGGTTAAAAACTCTAATCGATTGTCGATACAAAGTTCTTTACTATCGCCGTTTCAGTTTCTAGAAGTTGAGTAATCAAAATTCAGACTTAAAACTAAAACTATTCCAAGTTCGAAGGGATTTTGCAGTTACTCGATTCTGAAAAATAAGTTTGAACATGGCCTTCAAAGTTAGAACAAAGAAATCATGATCATCAACTGTATATAATTCATAGACAATCTAGTGACAAGTTCTTGACAATTGACAACTGAGAGATCTATGAATAGAAATTTATGCAGAAACATGAAAACATCCTATCATGGAATAAAAGCAATTTTATGAACGAATCGAAAGTCGACGACTTTTTCTGATTTGACAGTTATTGATCTTTGACATCTCATATCATATCAGCACTGCACTGTGATTTGTTTTGCATGCATATTTTGATTTCATTTTGATGCCTGCTTCTGGAATGTGTAAATGCAATGAATGTGAAAATTCTACGTATGTTTTTTTATTGAAAGAAATATTAAATACAACACACAACTCAGCTGCACAAAAGAAGAAGAAGAAGAAGAATTACCGTGATTGGATTGATATCGTCAATCCATTTGTAGTTTCGTAAGTTATAGGTACAAATGTTGGAACATTGTACATTGTAGCAGTATTTATTACGAATTATGATATTAAAAAATCCATAACTTTGGAGAGTGTATAGTGTATAATGATCAGAAAATATAGTTCATCAAAAAAAGGATGTTGTCCAACATAAAAAAAGTCTAACTATATAATAAACGCTGAAAGACACAAATTAAAAACGATAATATTATTATGATAATACAAAATATACAAAAAGTATGTAAATACAACAGAATGCGAAATATCAAAGGAACAAAACGAATGCACATAATATTATTATTTAAAACAGCTCTATAAAAAAAAGGTCTAAGAACTATGTGCAAGTAATTAGATGTAAAAAAACTAAGAAAAAGAATAAGAAGAAATTAGAACAAAAATGAGCATAAGAAATGTGTCTGTTATCTAAATAATTCAGTCATTGCTGTACACAGCTTTTGTATATATATATACCTACAACCTACAACATACAAGATACAAGACAATATACTGCAGAGGCTTTGAGGTTATTTACTCTCATTCCACAAAACTTGAAATCTCTCAATATATTTACTGACATGGCGTTTGTCTGTACTGACGATGACATCTTCCTGATTTTGAGATAGAGCCTATACAGGAAAATAAAACAATGTGACATTATTTTTCTGAATGCAGAAAATTAATTTGCAGAATTTTTAGTTGCATCATAAATCATAATATATTATGTCATTTTCCATGCATGTATAAATGATTTTTGTCTTTGATTACTTCTCCGTATTCCTTAATTATATTATACATTTATTTGACTTACAACATTTGTCCAGTTAAGTGATCCAGTCAAAATGGCTTCTTCGTCGATAATAACAAACTTGTGATGCATATGCTTATTAGATTCCTTCAACCTAATCTCAACACCTTGCAAAAACAAACAGAAATATATTATTATAAAACTTGTGCCTTTTGCCTGAAACAAAAACACCATACGACATGATGGTACATAGTAAAAAAAAATAGACATGGCAAATTTTGCTACAAGCTACAAGTTTTTACATTGACATTTGACAGTATATAAATAATAATAATTGTAAATATTCAGCGTATTTTCAACAATTTTTAATAAAAAAAACTATGCATTTTATTCAAATGATTCATTGTAAATTTTAAACTGCATAATATTATTGACAATTGACAGACGACATACCTTTGTTCTTGAGTGCAGAAATTAATTTTTTGAGTTGACGATTATTCAAATCTGCATCGGTAATGAGTTTCACCTTAATTCCTTTGTTATTTTGAACTAGTTTCAAGAGAACTTTTGCAAGTCTCCATGATGAGAACTTGAACATGCATATTTCAATTAGGAATTTTGTTGCTTCCAAATATTTGATAAGTTGAGCTGTTGGTCCAGAATTGCTTTCAATATCTTCATCCGGGAAGAAAATGACAGTATTCCAGAGCTCAGGAGGTTTCCGTGCTAAACTAGACAAAAGTAGACTCCAAGAAGATGATACAGCAACTTGATTGCTATTTTTTGTTGCTCCAATAATTATGCTTTCTTTTGTCTTCTTCTTTATCATTTCCTGGTCTTCCTCAGTAGGGTTGGATTTTTTTACTCCACAAGATTCCAATTTAGACGAAGGCCCCAAGAAATTAAAATTCCACATGCTTAAAACAATAAAACTAATTAACACACACAAACGACTATTCAAAAACACTACAAAAAATAATTAAAATTCCTCTCTTGTCAATAATCAATAATAATTATTCGTTTTTCTTTGATCCCGATTCACTACTCAATTTTTTTCAAAGGCACAAGGTAATCAGAGGTAAGAAAATTCTACAGAAATAAAACTACTCATTTTTTATCATAAAATATAATATAAAAACTTTTCAAAAATCTCATTCTCAATAAGCAAAGCTGACAATTTCATATTGTTCACTGCACTGTTTCTAAGAAACTTAGCTTTGTTTAATTGCGAATTATACTGATGTTACACAGAGCACAGAGTGCAAAATGCTATTAGAAATGTGCACTTTTTTTGAAACAATTACATACACGGGGCTTGCTCTAAATTTTTCCCGTACATTATCGTTTTAAATGCGACAAATTGTAATGTACTGATAATTATTATAAGCTCGAGTTTCATACATTCTACATTCAACGTCAAGTACAAAAATGACAAATGATCATTTGTCATTTACAATTTACAGTGACATTAATTAGAGAGACACAAGACACACAAATTGCTTAAATCTCACATCTACACAAAAACTGCACAGATGAAGAACATGCTGCTTTGGATTTCTTTTCATTCTTCATATACATAATACATAATAGATAGACACACTTATTTGAAATACTCTGAAATTTTCTGACAATTGATCATTGATCATACACCAAACATAGCAAAAAGATTTACATAATATTTTTTCTTGTCTGCTCTAATTTCCTAATTTATTTCATAATTTGATCATTCTCTTTTCTCTCTCTTGATTATTGCGTACTGCACAATACACTCTTTTCATTCTCTATTCTCTTCGTCTACAATCTACAAATATATTTTATGTTTCATGTGTAGTCTTGTGAGTTGTGAGAGTTGAATCTTTGAGATCATTTAGCACTCGCTTTTTACAATAACTGATGACAACATAATTTGCATCTGATGTGGTGCATACTGCATACAGAAATTATACACAATACACAATACACACTATGCAAATTACATCGTAATGTGCTGCATCTTTTAATATTGTTCAAGCTTCATCTCGAGTTTCGCGTCTCGAGTCTCGACGGGTTTTTTATGGGAACTATTGTCGTGATTACAAACTGATTTTTTTTATAGCAGTGTTGAAAAAAGTTAGTTGTGAATTGTGAATTGTGTGAGAGTGTAGAGTGTAGAGTAGTTAGAATCTGGTATTAGGATGATTTTTGTATTTAAAATGAAAGGGACAATGCAAAATATATAAAATAGGAATGAATGATGAATGATGAATATTATCATTTTTTGTATTATGTATGTTAGATAAGAAAAATTAAGAATAGAGACCAAGTTATATCATCATTCATCATCACAAATCTTATATAATATGTGATGCACTAAAAGTAGGATTCATAATGTACAATATAGAGCACTGGGTGAAAAAATGAAAAGCTCCTCTGTTGCGAGGAATTCGTGTGTCTAGTCAATAGTGTGTAATAATAATATAATGCGTTTACTTTTGCTTCTGGTGAATTTAAAAATTTTTTTAGACATGGGACATGGGGTATAATTTTTTTTACTATATACTGTTTACGTACAGCATAAAGAGTAAGGCGAACGGAAGAGACAAAACGATGCACTTTTCTTTATATAATAATGTCTTTAAAAGGAAACACTACTGAATTTTAGCTATGTGTATAATAATATATTTATACATGAACAAACAACAATCAACAATCAACACCAAATACAGCATGCGGTGTACAATGTGCACTGCACTCTACACACACTGCACATATTGTGTTTGTATTTTATTTATTTATTTGTTTACTGGGATTCGAAAGAGAAATTCAAAAGATTTTCCTGATCTCAGCGTGATGCTTTTATCAACAATAAAAGAAAAAGGATTCAACGCAACATGCACACTGCACACATTATCACTCGATTTTTTTATTTTTCTCACTCATTATCTCTCTTCTAGCTCTACAACTCCACATCAACATCATCATCAACTTGTCATTGTCCTTTCTCTTCCAACTTCCAACGCTTTTAATTCACGATCTGTACTTAATGGATAATGGGTGAATTTGATGTCTTATTCTTGTCGACAACCAACAACCGTTCTGTCAACACTCAACACACGTTAAACCGTCTGCTTGAAAAAAAGACTTATGAAGATTTTATGAGGATTCGTAATTCGTATGACATATTATATACAGATTACAGATATATTATATTATGCATGTGGTTTTGTTTTCGCTTTTTAGAGGAGCCCAAAACTTCACATGTTGTACTTTGGTCATTTGATATAAGAAGTGAGCTTATACGGCATGTATAAACATGAGCCTAAATTTCTAGAAAAATTTGTGCATTGTGGATTGTGGGGGAAGTAAAAAGGGACAGGAAGTTGATAGACTCACTGAAGAGTTAAGAGCTGTCGGTAAAGCACGGATTGAGGCTGATAAAATTATGTAATCATAAAAGTCATAAATTCACGATTCAAATTAGCCGTATTTTATATTTGGTTGCAAATTGCAAAGTGAAAAGTAAAAATGACAATGCATATATATAACGTGTATCATAATATTTTATGATGTAACAATCTTACAGAATATTAAAGTTAGACGAAAAATTACATTGTGATCCGTAATATAATAATTATTTCTGGGATGATGATGATTTGGAATATTTATTGTCATTATATACACATAACTATTATTGGTTATGCATTTTATTCTGAATTAGAACTTCTAATCATCAGTGTAGCTTTTAGTGTAAAAAAATAAAGACAAAATCGAACACTCGAATCTACACATCCACGGTATAGTATAGAGTATAGAGTACACACTGCACGCTGCACACAGTAATTTGTGAGATATCAAATGGATAATGGATATTTTGTGCTTTATATTTGACTGAATAACGGAATTATGATGTCTATCGACTATTGCCTACAGAGCATATTGGACATTGGATGTTGCAATTTCTGGACTACAATTATCCATCTTTTGTATTATCAGTTCCAACTGTTGGCTATTACTTTAAGAATAATTCACAGCTTAAAATTTTCATGAAAGAGTTCTAAACACCTCAAAAGTTTAATGATTTTTTATAGCTGCTTATTATATTTTCATACTAATACCTAATAAGTAATTTGTTATGTCATAATAAATAATAATATATGATAGTCATTACTTTGCTTCCCATTGATGGTCCTACGTTCTCTGACTCAAAAAAAGTCGTGGGTAAACATACTTAATCATTATTAGGTATGTATGCTATTGTTACACATGTTTTACATGTCAATTGTATATTTTATATTTTACAAATAAGATTTAATTTAAGGGTATTCATTATTCCTGTGAAATGATGTTGAATGTTGAGCCCAAATCGCAAGCCGAAAGCCGAAAAGTAACAGTGCACAATGCACAATGTGCACTGCACATTGCACATGGAAAAAACTACACAAAAAGCACAAAGACATAAACGATTGTTGCTAATTCTATGTTCAATGTTCAATGTGATGAGAGTTATTTCCAACTTTTAAATTCAATTCTCCTTCTTTGTAACGAGATAAACTTAAGTAAGTATGTGTAATACAGTGTGCTGACTGTAAGCAATGGGTTTTGCCTCTGGCATATAGATAAAAAGAAAAAGAGTCTTAAACCTTAAACGGTAAATCACAGATCATGTTGAATAGACTAGTAGACGACACAAAGGGGATACCAAATACCATAATATGCCAATCAAAGAAGAAGCAAAATGTTGAGTGTTGGTGACATAATATGTGTAATGTAAATTGGAAATTAATGTCTAATATCTAATGTCCGTCGTGTGTCCGATTTTAAGAAAAACCTTGGTTCATTGATAATTGATAAATCATGGGTTCTGATTTCTGATGGAAATTCAAAGTTTCTTTATATATATTGTAATACATTATATATATTGCTTTTTGTCACTTCATCTCCATCATTACCACGATCATTAGTCATTAGTTATCAGTTATGAGTTAATCCGTCTCATCATTTAGGTATAATACCAATACTTTATTCTTTTACTACAGCTGAGGATTTTATTTTTGTCTATAGTTTCTTCTCTAGCGCTAATCGTAATCGTAAGTAAAAAAAAAGATGATATAATACGCTCTGTTGTATTATTATGTATTTGCAGTCAAGAATTAAAAGGTAGAATGTAGAATATAGAATCAAATAATATACATGGTTAAATGTATTTAAAATATTTTTACAAGGTTGGGAGTTGCTAGATGCTAGAGTGCTAGATCGTAGTAGAGCCTTAGAGTCTGGCATCTTGTTTTGATATTTAAATATCTCCCTGTGATGAACCTAGTTATATTATGTATTTATGTATATGAGGGAGATGATGTTGGTGAAAGAAAATGAGAAACCAGAACCCCTGAGACTTTCCGTCTTTCCGTATAAAACTTGAGCAATGCTTTAATATGGAGCTCATTCTTTAAGTAAAACTCTGACTTTTCAGTACTCTCTCAACTCTCAAGTTGAGGTACTGAACATTGAACACTGAAGAGTGAACAGAGGAAAAGTGAGAGGGATTTCAACCCTTTTCAGTGAGCATTTTATGTGGATCCAATAATAAAAGGAAAATACAGTCAAGAAAGTAGAGAAGAGTCTTTTATTTGACTCACTGTGCCAGTGTGTGCGTGTGTGTGTGTGAATACTTTTCAACATTTCTCTGTTTTCAAGTTTTCATAATGAATCCGTTCAAATTGGTAAGGAGCAAAAGGATACAGAATGTGTATTTTCCATTTCTATTACATTTAATTGACAGTTGACAGTGGCGTGAAATGTGAAATGTATAAAAGTTTTCCATTTCTCTGTGTGACATTTGTAGTTTCCTTATGCCGTGTGCGTCCTTTTGGTCTCATGTCTTTTGATGAGCCATAGTGTAGATGGAATTTTCAAGGGACTTCTTAAGAAGCTGAAAGGCGGCGGCGGCGGCGGTCGTGGAAAAGGGGGGGGAGGAGGTGGGGGCGGTGGTGGGGGTGGTTGGGGAGGAGGCGGTGGTAAGTAAACATTTTTTGATTTACAGTTTGAAGGTTTTTGCTCATATTTTTTACCTTGATTGTTTTGCAAGTGCATACTTCACAAGCATAGGCATACTCAACTTCAATTTGTTAACCATTATTTTCTCATTTTAGGCGGAGGAGGTGGAGGAGGCTACGGTAAATAAGCATTTTACAATTTGATATTTTACAGTTTATACAGAG
The DNA here is from genome assembly GCA_034698265.1 of Sminthurinus aureus. NCBI lineage: Eukaryota > Metazoa > Arthropoda > Collembola > Symphypleona > Katiannidae > Sminthurinus > Sminthurinus aureus. Next base: position 6,201 of record JAQGBH010003275.1, on the reverse strand, counting down.
GATGGGAACAGAAGATTTACACATCCTTTTTCATATGGTGGAGACTTTGCTGTAAGTTCTCAGATTTGGACTATATCATTTCTGTAAACCATAGGTTATGTACATGCTATTTACAAAAAACTCCAGTCGACTTGACCTCTTAGAAGCTACAAACCACGGTTTTGAAAAAACCGTGTCAAAAACCTCATTTGCAAAATCAATGTAAAAAATCTGTTCCGTCTGTTCAAACGTTTGTTTCAGCCGTAGACATTTAAATCAATCCAAGCCATTATCAGTAAAAGAACTGGCCAACATTGAACTGTTTAGTCTATTTTTTATTCCTAAATCCGATCTCAAATAGACAGACTGTAAACGATCAAATGAAACTATGTCGTGTTCATCTGTGACTAGGTTCTGAATATCAATTTGGGCTTGGTGTGCAAATACCAAATACAAAGGAGACCAAGTCCCAACTTTGGCATTACGTTGATACATGGTGCTAAACTTTTGCAAATGAGTTTTTTGACACGATTTTTTCAAAACGGTGGTTTAAAGCGTCCACAAGGTCAAATTGACTGGAGTTTTTTGCAAGTAGTATGTACATAAACTGTGGTTTATAGAAATGATATAGTCCAAATCTGAGAACTTACAGCAAAGTCTCCACCATATGAAAAAGGATGTGTAAAACTTCTGTCCCCATCCTCTGTATTTTCCTTGTTTGTTTTGCAAGTGCATGGGCACGCTCAGTTTCAGTTTGTTGACCATTATTTTCTCGTATTTTTCGCATTTCAGGCGGAGGAGGTGGAGGAGGCTACGGTACTAATAAATCAGATCACCAATTCATGGACCGTACAAAAACTTCAAATACAATAAAGTGAAAGTGACACTCAATCCAGTTTGCGTTGGAAATGAGAATTTTACTGCATTTGAACTTTTGTATCAGGACTCCATTATTTATATGCACAAGGTTGCACATTTTATAGGATCAACTTTTTTTACAGGTGGAGGAGGAGGAGGACAGAGTGGTCAGATCATAATTGTCCCTATTCCAGTTAAAGGTAGGCGTTGGTACATATTCATTTTGATATTTTTCAGTTTAACTTGTGCTAAATAAATAGTGAGTGTGTATTGTAGATAGTAGGTTTGTAAAAAAAAATCTTGGCTAATTTCTATTTCTTTGGTTTCGATTTAACAGGAGGAGGAGGTGGCGGAGGAGGCTATGGTAAAGAAACATTTTAGACTTTGCAGTTTGATGTTTATATTTCCCTTAATTGTGTGGCAATCTCAGTTTGTTAACCATTATTTTCTAATTGCATTTTAGGTGGTGGTGGAGGAGGCGGTGGTACGTCAATGTTTCAATGTTTCGTCGAGTTGCACTTTGAATAATTGGATTCTATGGTGTCGATTTCTTTTTGAGGGTCTCTATTACACGAGCGCAGCCAATTCTTTTGCATGGGACACATCTGCATGTAGAATACATTCAAAAACTTCAATGACTTTTTTTTTATTTAAAATTAGGATGGGGAGGTGGTGGTGGATCTTCAGGAGGTGGGGGTTACTCAGGAGGAGGGGGTGGGGGTTATTCAGGAGGAGGAGGTGGCTATTCAGGTATGTATTTAACTACCTACTATTATACTTTCTTTCGAGTTTTTCGAAACGAGTGGGAATCATGTTGCGTGAGTGTTTTATAATCAAGTCAGATGTGCTCGTCACGAATCTGTAAACGCAACATAAACTGGTACGCCGGAAGTTGGTCAAAATTCAAAAAAACGCCCACGGAGCTCAATTTTTGACATTTTCACACTTAAATCGAGTTTTCGACGTCGTGGCCACATGTATATGGACGTTTTTGGTGCCATATTCAAGTTTTTTTATAAACTGCATGTGCTAAATGCGAATCTGGACCACAAACACCGAGTTCCCAACTCCCACTTAAAAAACTTTGAAAAAATGCCCACCCAGCTCGATTTTTTGACATTTTTCGTTGTGGGTGGGGTTTTTAGTGTAGCGCTCGTACTTTTAGGCCTTTTTGGGTTCTGTTTGAAGTTTCTACAATATCTTGACCTTCTCACGTTTATTTTAGACTAAAAACAGAGGTTTTGAAACTGCAACTTGGTAAAATTTGACGAAAACGCCGAAATTTTTATGCTCAATTTTCGTATGAATTTCAAACAGCGTCGAAGTTGTACAACCTTTTTACAAATACTCACACTCAATTTTTCTAGAAAAAAAGTCTACATTCGAGCACAGTACATACTAGAGCCTAGTACACACACGCAGTAAATTTCAGAGCTCGACGTGACTAGAAAACATTCCTGGAACAAAGTAACAGCAGATTTGAAAAACTCAAAGGAAATTATAATAACGTTAGTAAATTAGTTTTGCGAAAGTAACCGCGAACCAGCAAACGCACCGCGTGTCAAGTCGCGCAAAGCGCGTGCTTGTTTTATCCGTGGGAAGTGCTTTGAATCTTATTGTTGTCATTAACTAACCAGACTAATAATATGTTTTTTTATTTTTGTAGGTGGTGGAGGAGGAGGCGGTGGTACGTCAATGTTTCAATGTTTCGTCGAATTGCACTTTGAATAATTGGATTCTATGGTGTCGATTTCTTTTTGAGGGTCTCTTTTACACGAGCACAGTCCATTCTTTTGCAAGAAGCTCATGGGACATCTGCATGTAGAATAAATACATTCAAAAACTACATTGACTTTTTTTCTATTTAACATTAGGATGGGGAGGTGGTGGAGGATCTTCAGGAGGTGGGGGTTACTCAGGAGGAGGGGGTGGAGGTTACTCAGGAGGAGGAGGTGGCTATTCAGGTATGTATTTTTATCCATGGGAAGTGCTTTGAATCTTATTGTTGTTGTCATTAACTAATAAAATATGTTTTTGATTTTTTTTAGGAGGGGGAGGCGGAGGAGGTATGTCTATAGTTATCAGTACCGGACTTAGGGCCAAGCAAACGAAGCAAATGCTGGGGCGCCAATGAGACGGGGGCGCAAAAACTAAGAAAAAAGGGCGCAAAAACCAAAAAATGGGCAAAAATTGTAAAAAAATGACTTCAAATTGAGAAAAAGGGCCCAAAACTCACAAACAAGGGGTGCTAATATCGATAAAAATGGCGCAAAACCTGAGAAACGCCGGACGCCATCATTCTTGTCTCAGGCGCCATGTTGTTTGCTTGGGGCGCCCAAATTCAAATACCGGCCCTGATAGTTATCTAAAAGATATAGAACAAATTTCACTGAATTAAAAGTATCTAATTACTAAATATGTTTCACAAAAAAGGTTACTCAGGTGGCGGTGGTGGGGGTGGATATTCCTCTGGCCCATCATCTAGTTATGGAGGTAAATCACTGAAAAAATAATAAATCATCTTGATGCCATATTATTTTATGTGTGTATCCTTGATTTTGAAAATAGTGTGATAATGAATTTCAATTCATTTTTTTCAGCACCCTCCGGCGGTGGTGGAAAGGGAGGAGGCGGAGGTTACGCCAGAAAGAAATAATCTCGACACACATTACGCATCCATCCATTTGTTGTAGAAGAGTTATAATATTATACAAGATGAAGTGAAAATCTCAATCGCTAAACTATAAGAGCTAAGAAAAACTGCTTTAAATTTCGTACTTGATCTTTTCATTTAAATCATAGCCTTTAAAACTTTACGCAGTGCTGTGATGTAAATGAAAAGGCCAATGTATGTAAGAGTATGCTGATGATTCATCAGTGATGAATCTCTTATTGTACAAACACACTGCTCTGTGCACAGTGTGTTTTATGCATTTACCTATGCACCTTTATATATAGTCACAAATCACAAAGAAGAAGAATGCCAATAAGCATGAAAAGAATACAAAATGCTTAAAACTTTGTTTAAATAAAAATGGCACAAGATGAAAAAATAAATCAAAAACCTACCTGCTCATTATAAATGATAAAAAATCAGTTTAATTATTAAAAATTCATGTTTTTTTTCAATTCATATAAATTGTTTTTTATTGTGTTTGCATAATATATTATATAACCTTTGTAAATCGTAAATCATACACACTATTTTTGTATCATGTAATTAATATATAATAATCGCTCATGATGAGCATTCATAAAAATTCATAACCTTCTAACATGCTTTCGTACTTCAACCCATTCTATAATAATAATGTAAGATAATTTACGATATTTCAATATTGAAAACTCAACAATCACGGCTATAATTATTATTGAACTAAAGACATATTATGTGTGTTCGTATATATATTACAATATGTACATAACTTTTTGTTTTTGATTTAGGTATTATATTATATCATTCACAATTCACAACGATATGTGAATCATTTACAGAAAATGATTGAAAAAATTTAGGTATCCCTAAATATGAACCGTGACGTTTTTTATAAATTTAATAATATACTTTGTGTATAATCTAATTTTAAAATTTCATTTGTTTTTGTAAACAACTCGATAAAATGTATCTAAATATATACATATTATATATTACTGTATATATGTCACAAATTATGAAAATAGTCTACCACTTCAAACATTATGTTGTTAGTTGCAACTAACAACAATAGTCAAAAATTGTTTCACGATTGAAATATATATTTATATAATATATCATTATATATTTTAGAATTCTTAATTCTTAAGTTTAAAAAACGTGAAACGTGTATAAAATATTCGCACATGATTCAGTCTACAACTCTACACATATTTACGTATTGATTAACCCACATTCAACCCTTTAAAAAATTGATTGCTGTACTTCAACAACATTATTATTATTCATCTTCTTTGTCGTCTTGACCTTCATTTTCCTCTTCATCCTCACTTCCTTCTTCTCCACTATCATCACTTTCTTCATCACTACTACTTTCTCCATCACTACTACTACTACTTTCCCCACTTTCGTCGTCTTCTTCTTCTTCTTCTTCTTCTTCTTCTTCTTCACTTTCTTCATACTTTCTGTTCTTCTTTTTGGATTTTCGTTTTTCATGTCGAGCCATATGTCTTTTCAAATCGTCATTTGCAAAATTCCGGTTACAAATGTTACACTTTTTTCTTTCTGTAGAATGTTGATTTCGCATATGCTTCTTCAATCGACTTGGAAATAAAAATCGACTAGGACACAATTCACAGGCTACTGGCAAATCTTTATAATGATTAGTCCTCTTGTGAACCTGTATTTATAAAGTATAGTTTGAACATAATTTAGATTTATTTTACTATTAAAAGTTAAAACTGTAAAAAATCATGTTGATCATATTTATAGAGTCCACTTTGTTATTATTTATTATTTACCCTGAGACTAGATGGTTCAGCAAATGATTTTGTACAACCCTCTATGTCACAGGCAAATTTGGGTTGTTCCAGTTCTGGATGTTTAGCTGCCTGATGATACTACAATATATAATATATAATATATTACAAAACATATAAATTGTGAGCAAATTACTGCATTGTAATTAGTGTTTCTTATCATATGCATGTATTTACACATCATCAAGTAAAACAGATAATAATATTTATTGTTGAACGTTCTGCCCATGTATTTTATATGTACTTTTATTGTATATTATGGCTTACTTGAACAAATACTTTGGTCAGAAATTTTTTGTGACATAAATGACATTCAAAATTCTTCTTCTTCTCGTGAACAACAGCAATGTGTTTCTAAACAATAAAAAAAACACAGAAATTTTAAGTATACGTAATATATTATACATACTATCAAGGTATATGGATACTATAATATTATGTATACATACATCTTGATACTATTGTTTTACAATTATTCATGATATAATATTATGTCATATATATAGTAAAACAATGATGTTTATAAACAAACAGTGAAAAATTATACCTTCAGGGCCCCCTTGAGCCTGAATGATCTTGAGCAATTATCATCAAACGTACAGACATAAGGTCTCTCTTGAGTATGGACTGATTGATGATACTTAAAATTCAAGAATAAAAACACAAAAACATTATAACAGAACAAGACAATACATTTTTATAATCTTAAATATTATATTTTTCTATTACAAACTACAAAAATAAATGATATCCTTAGGAAATTTCAAAGGTTCACTTTTAGTATTTTTCAAGAAATCTATTATCTATTATATTATATTGTCAAATCCAAAATAAGTTCTGCACGGGAGTATGGGATCAGTCTGGATTGGGCCGACCTAAAAATGTGTCGCT
>JAQGBH010003274.1:0-20484 GCA_034698265.1 Sminthurinus aureus | reverse complement strand
CTTTTATAAAGCTCCTATAAATTATTTATGACTCACAATTTAAAGTGAGTCACAAGTACAAGAAACTTTTGAGAATTTAAAATGTTTCGAGTTTTGAGGTTTTGAAATTTGAAGCATCTCTCAAAGTTTAAGGAGAAAGTAGAAAGAATAATCACTATACTTAATACTCAATACTCAATACTCACAGCATTTTTACATTGTCATCTCAACCTTTGTGAAATAGTTCCAGAGTTTGTAAGTTTGGAAGCCTAGAATTTGTGGAATTTGCCCTTGAAGGAAAATAAAATATCCACACCACAATTTCACACCCAAATTTTTATGTGAGAAATAAAAGAAAAAGTTTCAAGTCTCTTTCACGTCTAAATCTTTTTACGCTACTTGGACCTTCTTCTTTGGACGACTTGAGACTTGAGGCTTGAGGCATGACAAGTCACGTGTGCTTTAGCTTAGGTCTATTTGATATTTGACTTGCTGCTTTGTGCATTTCCACAAATCCAAAGGTAAATAATAAATAAATACAAATGTTAGCAAATACTCTACATACATCGAGCGTTGTGGACTTGAGGATTGAGGATTTATTCAATAAGCGTAGTTGGTAGTTCGTACTTTATATTTTGTAGTTGTATTTGTATTTGTAATTGTTTGTTGTACGGGATGACAATATTTGAGAGACGTGTATATTATGTTTATATTACTCCGAATTTCCAATCCTCCCGTTTTCTACTCTGGTCACGTATGTCACGGCGAATGGCGTAAAGCTCCTCATGTCTGATGTGTGATGTGTGATGTGGATATCCAATATCAATATCAAATTCAAATATCAAACTCCAAACATGAGAAGAATGCAATATTACAGATATGCAAAGAAGGAGAAAGGAGAGAAAGGTCACGTGCAGAAAAACATGATAGGATTTAGGATCCACATTCCACATTCAAAATAAAAAAAAGTACCACATATGTAAAAGCGTAGGAAAAAACTACATGAATTTTACATTCATATCAAATACGTGCTTACTCCTCTTGTATTATTACGACATACACCATTGATCTGAGCTGAGTTCTGAGTTGAGTTGAGTTGAACTGAATTGAATTGGATTGAATTGGATTGAATGTCAAGTGTTGAGAGTTCAGTGTTAAGGCAAATCTTTGCATCCCGAATTTCCAGATTTCCAAATCCTTTTAAATACCTGCAAGTGCACGCTTCAGCGTTCCGGATGCACACAACAGACAACAGACCATACGTAACTTGTCACACTACAAACCACAACTGCATCTCAATGAGAATAGCACAATTTTAACAATCCAACCATTCCCGAATCCTCACAATTCAGAAAATGCAAAATACAAAGTACACACCACATAGAAATTTCCCTTGATTTATCCAGGTAAATTTAGGAACGCCAAGCGTAATAAATAATAAATGTAAGTCCAGAGAGGATTTTGAACATGTTTCGAGGATATTACGTGTTTTATTACAAAACTTGGGCTATGGTTTTGGTCTGGATTCAGAATTCTGGACCCTGAATGAAAACGTCAAACGTCAAACGTCAACGTAATAAATACATAATAATATTGTTTTTCAGCTCAGATTCAAAATTCACAAGTCAAATTCGACATTCCAGCACCTTTGCCTTTATTTCTACTCAGAACTCAAAACTCAAAACCCCATTTCCACATTTCCGCTCAGTTTTTCCACGTTGGCTGTACAGTGTACAGTGTACACTGTACACTATGTACATCGGATCGATGCTGTTTACTGTTGACTGTTGACACACCGCCTTCCAAAATAGAAACTTGAACTGAAAGAAAACTAATTATATCAAGCTGTATCAATTTCCTTGAATTTCCAGTGCACGGATGTGGTTTGGTTTGGAATGGAATCTGAATCCTGGGATAGTGTAAACAAATTACGAGATACAAGATCCGAGGAAAGAACGTAAAATTTTACATGTGTTCAATCTAATTCGATACCCAATAATGGTTAATGAGATTTGATAAATGAAGCCAAAGTCATTTGTATGGTACATATACAAATTATACGCATTTACCTACCAAAATATCTACCATTTTCTGTATCATGTTCACCTAATTTACCTTCTGTGGATTGGAAACTGGATAATTAGAAAACATATACGACAAAAATACTCATGCCAGCTGAATCTAGAACATAGAATCTCTCACATCATCATCATGTACACAAGATTTTAACCATCATTCTCTAGCCTCTACAGTCTACAGTCTACACTCTACAACAGAGAAAAACAGAGTTAATTTTATAGTTGTGATATCATTTACCATAATATATCACCTACTCAATTACCGATACCGACACCGACACCGACACCGACACAAATATTTGATAAAAGAAAGAAAGCAAGTTGGACCGAGACAACTTTTACGACTTGACAGTAGCAGAATCTTTTTTTAATTTTGGGCTCGCTTTTGATTTTTAGGATGCGAAGCAGACGGTTGCATTCCTCGTGTACGGCTGTCTGTCTGTCTGTCCGTGCACATTGGGGCAATGTGAGACTTGTAAAAAAACCATCTAGTGGACACATGTTGAACTAACTGGTCGCATTATTTTGTCTCATTATGCATAATGACCGTGGGGCAACCTGAGACAAAGTGAGACTGTCGCATTAGTTGTTCTCATTATGCATAACAAGTCTGGGGCAACCTGAGATTTTAATAGTCAGCTTCGCATCCGGAGCCTAAAGGCAACATAAAATCGTCACGAAGTGAGGATTTTTAATTTGATTGATTCTTGATTTTTAATGTTTTATGCTCCGAGTTTTGAGTTGTGAGTTGTGAGCTTAGGAATCTCTTTGAGCGATTACTTGTCCGCAATAACGTCATAACCGTTGAAAGTCCCACAGGATTTCCTGGATCCTGGAATGGAAAATGAAACAGTAGACGTTTGCCCTAGTTTGTCCTTTCGTTGGAGTATTTGACTACGGAGGCGGTGGTTAATCTGAATGTGTAACAAGTTCTAGATTCTAGATTCTATATTCTAGATTACGGATTACGGATAATGTAAAACCGATTATTATGAATATTTGTTTATGACCTCAGCAAAGCGGAAAACATTGCGGTTTAAAATTAGGTAAATAAAGTAAGAAAACAAAGAATTTTGATGCATTTAATTCACGCAAATATCAAATATACGACATGTGTCCCGTGTGTACAATGTACAAATTAAAAACAGACCCTCGTTATTCCTTCGTTATTCAGCATTCAATATATTTTATTGGGTGCTGATGTAGACGGAGACTCATCAAATTTTGTTGTTCATTTCCCTTGCCCTTGAATCTCACATGGCACATGGCACATTTGCCACAACCCACAACGCCTTTAAACTACTCGGTAACCTGTTAACTGTCTACATGTTTAAATTGCTCCAAGACGCTAGAACCTAGAACCTGTAGAATCTAGACCCACAATCTACAATCTCCAATCTGCAATTTCCAATCTGCAATCCTTGAATAAACACGAGCCACCAAAATATGGATATGTATATAGATTCTGACGAGTAAATGACGTAAACAAATGTATCAACAACCTTCAACCCAAATCCTACACTCTACTCTCTACACCCGAGTTGTGAAAGTAGCGTAAGAAACTGTTTAAACTGAAATGACGGAAACGGCAGTGATTTCACAAACTTGAACAACAAAATGTCGTACTTTGGATAAATTACGCAAATTTCATGTACACTGTAGATTGTAGATTGTACAGCGTGCATAACTGTACCATGTACTTTGAGATTTGAGATTCTCTGGTTTCTCTGCTCTTTCACAATTCACAACATTTAACCTGGATTCTGAATCTGGGGAAAGTGGAGAAAGCACTAGTGTTTATCTACTAAATATCTACATTCTACATGTACAAGTTTTTCGAAATATCGTACAGTCAACAGTCAACAGTGGTCGTCTTAGCACATAACATAAAGGAGTAGGTAGTACACACGGCCGAGTTGTTCCTTTTTCGCAAGTTATAATAAAAAGGCGAGAACAGAAACCTTGATGCAAAATTAACATTATCTTTTCTCCTCTCACTCTCACTCTGGCTTGTGGCTTTTATGAATACTTTGACCACAGTGTTTTCCTAGTTTTCTAGTTTTCTAGTTTTCTGTTGAAATTCTAATAAAAATCCAGAATTTGTATAACATGTGTAGGATGTGGAGACTAGAGACTAGAGACGTGAAAATTTCTCCAAGTTTCGTTTTGTAAGGATATTATAAAAATAAAGTTAGTAGGACGCGTGTACACTGTACACTTTACACGTTTCACATTCAACATTCGACAGTTGGAATTTCAAGTTGGACGTCGAACGTCGAGACGTTGAACATTAAAGAAAGTCGGTCGTCGGTCGGTGGAGAAAGTTTCTACTTTCTACAGTTTACTTTCTACTCAGTCGTTACGTAAGACAACTACTACTGGCCTCGCTATGTACACTTTAGATTGTAGATTGTACACTGTACATTCTCACGTCGCGTCTAAGATACTGTACACTGAATATGAAATATTAAACATTAAACATTAAACATGACCGTTGAAAAAAGTTAATCTAGTAAAGTAAACATTTTTTGTTGTAGATTTTTTAATCTGCTAAAAACTCACAACTCACAACTCACAAGACAAAGTACATGCAAAACAAGTGCACACAATACACCGTACAAAACTCTGGGATCTATTTTTTCATGGTGTACTAAATTTTTCTCTGTTCTTTGTTCCCGGTTTTCCTTTTTTCTGTTCATTTTCCACTTGAATTTACACGTTTTTACTGTAAATTGTAAATGTTGTACACTGTATAGAGTATAGAGTATAGAGATTGAGCTGAGCTGAACAGAACAGAACTGAAATGTGCAGGAGTAAACATGTGAATTGTATGCTGTCTACTGTCTACTGATGCTCACCGGTTTCAACAGGAAGATTAAGCAAGTTGTTGTTGGATGCATTCACTTTTATTATTATTATTATTATCCCTTGCTCCACGCTCTATGCTCAATGCTCAATGCTCAACGCTCAATGCCATGAACATTTCTCAATCTCATACCGTATGGATTTTGTTTTACGCTAGATATGTTTTATACATGACATATTCTATGTTATGCTTTTGTTCCTCGTTTGCTCTCTCCAAGTGAAAAGTAGATGAAGTACATCAAGGATGATTCAGCGGATAATTTAAGCCATTTCCTCTTTGCTCTAGTATTTGGTGTGTACTGTATATTGTATATACAATTTACACATTACACATGTAAGTTACTTTGCAAACAAGCATCCAAACTCAAAACTCAATACTCAAAACTCAAAACTCAAAACTCAGCATCACGTCATTTTCGGCGGTAGTAGAAAATTAGTGTTTCAAAATCGTAACTTGGCTGTACTTTTTAATCTCTTGTTCTTGTGTCTAGTTGCAACCCAAAATAATAATAATTTAGGAGGAAATGAACCTTTGGTAAAGGATAATTTATGATTTATTAGTGTGGGATGAGTCGAGACATTTATTTATACATGTATGTGACGTTCCACCAAAAAACCCCGCAGTTCACCATCTACAATCTACAATCTAGAATTTCTAGAATTAGAGAGAAAATCGACTACCAAGTTTCAAGTTTCCCGCGCTTTATGTTTTACTTGTTAAATTTAAAGAATTAGCTTTCCTTACCTTTGAAATTTTCAGGCCTGATACGCTAATATTTTTTTGACCTGAATTACATGAAAATCCAAAAAGTGGGAGATTGTCAATGCAGGGTTTTTTTGTGGAACCTCACATACACAATGCACAAAACGCAACTTGTGCAGACTTATGTCTACAATCTCAAGTCTACCATCTACAATCTACAATCTACATATTCTGCATCCCACGTATTATATCAGCATATTATATATTATATATCACAATCTACGTTCTGGTGCATAATCATCAGTTATTTTCAAATTTCAAAAGTATCTCCTGAACATCTAATATCTAATCCGGAAATCTAATCGGCAATCCGTTATTCATGAAAATTCCCACTTCCCACATACATGCACCATGTACCCCAATTTGTCTCAAACTCAGCACAACACCAGAATCTAAAATATAGAGAAAGTTGTCTAATGAAACTCCGACATACTTTACGCCTTTCACTTTACACATTCTAGAGACTTGCAATCTCACATCTTCTGTAATACGTAATATTAATATTAAATCCTGATATTACTGCCTTAATGCAAGCAATTAACTTTGATGGTATCAAATATCAAATATCAAACTTTGGAAAACTGTTTTTGCAAACTTTTCCCTTCAAATCATCCTAATTTATTTATCATTTTGTGGAAATTGTACTGTACATTGTATTGTACATAGATACGTCATGAGTGTTTCGTGCTGTTTTATTATTTTAATCACTGTTTTTAGTTTCTACGTTTTGTTTTGTGTCATGTTTTTGTAGACAGTATACAGTATATATGGTAGACAGTGGATAAACGATAACAGATAAAAATACGTTCTTGTGCCTTCATGATAATTTCTACTTTCTAAATACTTTCGACTTTCTCCTTTGTAAACCTTTCGCTGGGTAAAACTTGACTTTGGCGTTTAGAGTTGGAATTTGGAAATTGGAAATTGGAGCAACTGGTAACTCGTACCAGAAAATTGAATGTTGTACGCAAACTTTTTTAATGAACACATTTTACATGGCACGTTGCAAATTACACACATATCTGAAAGTTGAGACTTATTGTTTTGTGTTGTGTGTTGTGTGATTTGAGTTTTGAGTGTAAAAGAGGTGAAAATGATGTGTAAATTCTAACTACTTTCCTTGAACCTTGACTCTTGACTCTTTGTAAACATATCGTGTTGTTAGCTGCAAGTATCTATAATTTTTATTTACAATGATGAATTTTCTGCTCTAAATTTACAATTTCAATCGTATATCCTTTATCATCTCTGGTTTGTTCAAAGTTTTGACTTTTGACATTTGAAATTTGAAATTTCTGCTCACGTCCTCCTAATTATTAAATTAGGCGTTCAACATCAAAAGCTGGCTACAGACTAGAAACTAGAGGCTAGAAAATATAAACAAATACGGGTGAATAAGCGCCAAAGTAAAAACTAATAAAAATAATAATAATAAGAAGAAAGAACATTAAACTTTTACCCTCACAAAATCTTACATCACACATCCATTAATAATTTATTCTTGCATGTGTAATGAATAGAGTGTCTAGTGTCTAGTGCCTAGTATCTAATGTCTACGTGTCTACTTCTACTTTTACTTTACTATTTTACAAAAGTTTTTAAAGGAATAACAAAATTAAAAAGTCAAAACTCGCAACTCGCAACTTTTGGTAGTTATGATAATCACTGATTACTGGTAATTTTTCACATTTCACAAATTCCAAATAACCTTGAAATTTTCATTTTTATCTTCCGCGAGTCACTTGTTCCAGGAAAGTTGGAAAGTATGAAGCATGAAAAATCAAAGACAAACAAAATGAATGCATAAATTTGAGACACGAGACATTGCACTTGGAAAAAGCGGCAGCTTGAATTTTGAATTTATAGTGCTTTAGAAAGAAAGGGAAAGTTTTAGGTGAAAGAAGAAATTGGTTGTAAAAAATGCACTGTGAAATATCAATACCAAAAGGTCCTGCGGTTTTCCAGTCAAGCCACAAGCCGCAAGAATTTGACGAGAAACTCAGGTTTGCTTGACCATTGAGCATTGAGCATTATCGGACAGTGTAATATAATGTAATGGACTAAAGCAGCAGGATCAGTAGTAGTAGTAGTAGGCGAATTGGTTGTATCAGCTGCATTGCAGCCAAACCAAACCAGACCAAACCAAACTCTGAACTCTGAACTCTGAACTCTAGACTCTAGACTTTATAAAATTGAAACATTATCCATTATCACCACGCGTCAACCATGCCATGCCCTGTTGAAGACATAAATGGGAAAGCGGACAATTTTTCATCCCGTTCAATAAACATGAATCAGGAAGATTGAACATTGTACACTTTTTGTGGAACTCGAGAGCATCATTCCTCAAATTTTTATCTCAGACTAACACGCACACTTTCTACCCCCTTTTCTCCCTTTTCTTCTTGTTCTCCTCTACTGTTTGCAAATTGAAATGTGACATTAACTGTACAATGAGGATTAATGGAAACACGAAGGCTTTCAATTCTCAATTCTCAATTCATTTCAAACCCCAAAGTCAAAGAACATTTGTAGACGACAGAGACAGAGACAGAAGATGATGGAAACTATTACTCTACCTCTAACGTAAGTTCAACTCAAACTTCCAACACCAACACCAACTTGCCTCATTATTTCAAAAAGACATTGCATTGGCATCCCCACTGGATTGGCAAATTGAAACAAGCCAAGAAACCTACCTAAACGCCATGTATTTCTGTATTAGTCAACTTTCTTTAGTAACTTTTCAACTTTCCTTTACTTTACTCGACTTTACTTTCATTTTCTTTAATTTTGAGCAAAAACTGGCGCTCTTAAAGTTGAAAGTACAAAATATATGCAGATAAAATATAAAAGTCTACTGTCTACTGTCTACTGTCTACTGTAAAAACTTTATGGATTCATTAGATTTCAGTTTTCAAATTTCAAGTCCATAGCAAAATTCGGTGTAAATCTGCAAAGCTCAAGTCTCAAGTCTGGGGGCTCAAATCTCAAATCTCAAGTGTAACAAACTACAGCCTTTACTCGCAATTTTGAATACAAAATCCAAAATATCTACTATCTACTTGAAATTTATGAGCTTGCCAATGACCAAATGACATTGAATTAAAATGTCACGGAATCCCGAGGAATCAAAATTCATAACCATGCAATTTTTTGGAAACTGGTGGGTGAAAGTCAAACAGAATACAGACACTTTCATTTTATGTGCAGCTTCAGTCCTATCTGATTTCTCCAAGAAACTTTACACTTTTTACATATTTTTTCCACTATATAAAATCCATAATTCATATTTCATATTTCATAAACCGCAATTTATAATCCGCAACCATTGGACCAGTTGACTGTCGACTGTAGTTATGAATAAAATTCAACTATTGATCATTGAGCATACAACTCTGCGCTCTACTTTCTATCAAACTGATTATACTGAGAGTCCAGCCCACTTTAGTGCAGTCAGAATCCAGAATGGGCTAAATTGAGAACTGAAACATGATCATTCTGATTGGATGATTTGGACCATTATGAACGTGTAAATGGGCACGCTATCCTTTGAAATTTGAAATTTGAAAATTTATACCATGTCTCAATTTACAAAGTACAAATGATGATGATGAAAAAGTTGAAATGAAATGTCATTACATTTTCCTCTCATTTTTCAAGGCCAAAGTTGACAGAGAACGGAAAATTATTGAAATTTTAAATCAAATCAAATGGTACAAAAAACACACAAACTGTAAAAGGAGAAAGAACCAGCTTTGACATTTGGCAGAACACGTAGAATGTTGATACATCTATATCAAGTGCACTATTGGACGTGATACGTGATACTATCTACTCGCAATCAGTCAGTTGTTCAAATACAAATAGGCACAGCTAAAATATACAGCACAAATATATGTGGTAAAAAAGTAGGGTGAAAATGCACATGAACTTGAACGTGATGCACCCGAGAAGCGGGAAATTTATTTGTCTAATAGTGGCATCTCAAATTTCAAATTTCATAAGCTGGCTAAAACAAGGTCATTAGAAATGAGTAGAGAGTAGATAAAAGCAAAACAGAGCAGTCGTCTTTCGTCACTCCTCGAACTTCAATGTTCAAGGTGAAACTCAAAGCTGAAAGCTCAAATATCACTTTTTAATAATGTACAAACTACGAAGTAGAGAATGCAAAATATAAAAAGATATGCACAAAATATGCACACATTTAAACAAAAGAATTGGAGGGAGAAAGAAATCGAGTTCAAAGTGAAAACTCCCGGCCGGTATTATTGATATTTGATATTTGATATTAGACGGGAGAGAGGAGCCGACATTAAAAATTAGACAGCTGCTGTCCGTCCTCCGTCAGCTTAAAAACTCGACAGACTTGACTTGAGCACATAACACATGAAAAAGTAGGATAGGTCAATATCAAATATCAAAAACCAAAACTACAGTCAGTCTAATATGCAGCTGCCAAATTAAAGTCAGTAATCATTTATCACCTATCATTCAACTTTCATGACAACGGATTTCCAATTTTGAGAACAATAACAATAATATTGGTAAAATTTGAAAATTGAACGCAAAATAAATGCACACATCAAAATTTCATAGTAGATACAAATTGGAAATTGGCAATATACAAATCATGCAAATGACAAATGTGCATTTTCTTTCCTAATAATAACATGAGATATGAAATGCCGTGAAATGTAATGCCAATTGAAAATGGAAAATATTCACCAAGCACATGATGAAAAACAGTATGTAGATTGTAGATCAACCTACTAGTAAAACGTATAAGTTGCAATAGGAAATTTCAAAAGAATTTCAAAATTTTCCTTGACTATTGAATATGAAATATTAGGAAAATGGGAACAAAACTTGTACAACTCTATTGTAAGACTCAGTTTTGATGAAACCCATGAAATATCAAATCCAACTTTCAACTTTCAGTTTTCAACTGCAACGAAATCCTACAAATAGAAATATAAGAGAATGGTGATGAAAAATTGGAAGGAGGAATTCTATTAAATTTCATTTAATAAATTAAGTTTCCCTCCACTTTGCATATTTTCCTCATCACACTTGAATGGCAAATAATAAATAATAAGTCAAATTTGACTTTTAAACTACAAGAACAAATGTTCCATGGCATTTTTACCCTTGTTAAAATCGTTCTAAAAATGTCTTATCAATTCACTCACAAATCACAAATATACAGTGCACAATCCACTCTGCAACATAAATTCAAAATCCACAAACCATTTTCAACTGCACTGACGCTTGTGAGTCGGATAGTTTTTGTCTGGAATCTAGAATCTAGAATCTAGAATCTAGAATCTAGAATCTAGAATCTACTGGCTAGAGAATCATATATAATTTTTGTCATCCAGTTCAGTTTAGTTTATTCCTTAGGATAACGAATAATATAATAACACATTTTCATCTTCATCTTTGGCTTCAATGTAATTAAAAAGTTTCGGAAATACTATACGAGGGACTAATGGGACTAATGAGACTAGTGATGACAGCGACAATGGCATTGGGGTTGGCAGTGGGTAGAAAACAGAAAAGCTGTTGAAATAATAATTTGTCTTGGCCAACGCTGATTACTCTCTTTATTCTCTCTACTAAATAAAAGTACATTTACAATGCACAATGTGCACAATACTTTTATGATTATTTAGATATGCATCTCCATTTCATTTGTGTGCTCTTTCTCTCCTTCTCTCCTTCACTTTTCTCCCTCTCCACTAAATGTCACTGTAGCCACTAACACTGTGGAGCAAGAACAGAGATGACGACAATAACAGAACAATTGTGCACTGGTAATTGGGATCAAAACCACAACTATGAGAAACCACACAACTGAAAATGAAGCTGATGCTCAATTTTGGCTGCCACAGGAAATGAAAAGAAAACTCGGTTCATTTCCATTCACATCCAATGAACAATGAACCAGCAACCGTCCAAACTTTTAAGCAGAGTGGCAATTTACAATACATTCTACACTCTACATTGTACACAGTTCTCGGGGCTAAAGACTCGAGGCTCGAGGCTCTAGACTCAAAGCTCAAGGCCAGCACAGCGCAAGCAAAAATCGACATTTTGAACAGCAATCTCCTTTGTACTTTGGTCTCTACGAGTTTCGAGCTTTGAGCTTTCAGTTTAAGGATTCCGAGCAAGTTGCTCATTTCCGCCTTCCATTTTTCACTCATAAAAACATGGGCCGGCACAATGAACACTGCATACAAAATACAAGATAATGAATTTGGAATTCAGAATTGAGAAAGCGGAAAAAATTAATGACAAGTTTGATTTCATTTTCATGTCGTGGAAAAAAATGAGGAAAGACAATCAAAAATCAAAAGACAAGCAAAATTTGAACTGTACTGTTCATGTTGTTCATTGTGCATTGTGCATTGTGCATTTTGTACAGTTTGAGCGGATTCTACATAAACTTTAGACGTTTCTTTTACTTTTTTCCATTAAATAATTATTCTTGTTTGATTATTTGGTTCTTGCTGCTTGCTTCTTCCATGCTCCCTCTTTCCACTTTTACCACTTTCCCTGTTCCTGTTTTTAAATCCTGTTTTGAACTGAGCTGCGCGGTAAAATGTGAGATCCGAGATGTACATTTTAAACAACATGCCAGATGAAATGACGAAAATTAATCACATAAATGGAAAATGGAAAAGGAAATTTCCCATTTCCCATTTTCTATGACAAAAAAATGCAAAATGGCTTAATTAAAATACTTTTTACTTTCTGATCTATACTTGTTGAAAATTGTATATTGTGCACACTGAGAAAACTGAGGGCTGGGATAAAAAACAGCATCAATAATCAGCTATCAGTTACCTTTTATAATTGGGCTCTAATATTGAATATGGCCGTGCAACAACAACAGCCACAACCACACGATAGTAGTCTTACAGGTACTTCATAATTCATAATTCACAATTCACAATGCAATGTCATATTATTCATTGCGGAGCATATTTTTACACGACTTGCATTTGTAATTTGTAATAGGCGCACAAATACAAATTACAAGTCAAAGTCTGGAAGTGGCATCATGAAATGGGATACAAAAATGGTGTGCAAAAATTACTATCAAAGGGAAATTATTTAAAAAATTCAATATTTAATAATGAGGAAAGTGATATCGTATGACATAATGCAGATATGATGCATCCAGAATCCAGAATCTAGAATCTAGAATCTGGAATGTAGAATCCACAAGTAATCAGCCAAATAAGCTGAGATGACCTTGTTTTTCTACTTGTTGTTTTCTCTCATCAATTCTTGTTCATTGTTCATTCAATGTTCAATATTCCACTGCATGTTCTCTGTTGTGTTGGTAATATTATGTAAAACGGAGTTTGGTATTTCGCAGTTTGGTTTGGTTTTTGCATACATCCACAGATTTTTAAATTGACATGCGGCATGACAAAAGAAGAGGAGAAAACAAGGAAAAATAGTAAACAAGAAAATCAACAAGGATTATACGAGCACATTGAAATTTGAAATTTGAAACTTGAGCCTTTATCTTTGATCATTGATCATGTAACAGGATCCAATTTCAAAACAGGAAAATTAAATTAGCTCCGAAAAATAGACAGAGCTTCATAAAACATGTTTAAAATATGATGATACACTTGCATAATGCAAAACACTGTTGGTGGTGCGTCCAATTATTTGGTAATACACATTTAATTTCTTGCGCAAAACTATCTCATTCAAAATTCAATTCCGTGATGAAGAGTGACTATTAAATAAATTAGTGAATAAAACATCAACAACTGTTATTTTCAGTTGTTACGTAAACCTGTTTTGGTGATATTATAATTTTCCGCCTGCATTCTGCATTAATGAGAAAAATATTGGACAAATTCCACATCAAAATTATTCCAATTTCTATATTCCAGATTTCAGACATTGAGATGGATTTAAAATGAGTTTTAACCTCGTGAGCACAAAGTCAAAGTGTTTTGCGTTGGCGTTGGTGTTGGCGTTAAGATTGTACAAGGAGCTTTAAGTTTTCTTACGCTCCAAAGCATATTGGTTGTGGTTGTTTGTGGATCGCGTGGACTGTCAGACGATCTGATCTGAGGGAAAGTCCATGTCTAATGTCTAACTTGAAAACAAAAGTTCTATCTTTTGTCTTGTGTCTTGTGTCTTGTGTCTTAATCAAACTCATGTCTTTTTCCCATGGCCGGTGTACACTGGCATTGTAAATTGTACATTATATTTGCATTAAGGCACCTGCGCCAAAACGAACCCGAAACAAAAACCGGCACTACCTTTTGTTACAACACCATCAATTTCATCCCACGTGTTGTTAATTGTTATGCAAATAGAGGTGTCGCATGTGCTGGAACTTTCTTACTTTCCACTTTATTCAATTTTCCTCTTTACCTCTTTAGATTTGAGGATTGTTCGCAGCTCCAAACTCCAAACTCCAAACTCCAGACTCCAGACATTGGAAAAAGGAGAAAGGAGAAAGTAGAAAAGAGAAAGGAAGTGTAGGCGTAAATTTGGTTAAGAATTAGAGAAACAACTAATTCTAATACACTTATCCCAAATCCAAATCCAAATCCAAACTAATTCCATCTCATTCCATTTCATTGCATATAATCCGTACGTCTCCCACTTGGTATTTCAAATTAAAATACCAAGTGCCAAGTACATAAAACATAAACAAGTGAAAGCACGTCAGCTCAATCAGCTCAATCAGCCACAGCCAGACAGATAATGATTATTTTCCTTCCATTTCCTGGAAACTGGAAATTGGAAATTGGGAGTCTTATGAAATCTTACAGCCGGCATGTCCAATGTACAATGTAAATTGTAGAGTCTGAGGTGTCTGAGGTGCAAATTGGAAAATAAATAGCTGAGTATATATTTAACTGATGAGAGCTGAGAACTGTGAGAATCAAGTGAACATTTTATCCACCAAGCCTTGAATTACTTGAATTACTTGAAATACTTGAAATACTGGGAAAACTGGGAAAACATTTTTCTTCTGAATGCTGAATGAATTGGGTCAAGGTTGATAAATATTATGGATATGGATTACAGATTTTTATGTACGCACGAATGACATGAACTGTTTTTTTTTGTGTCTTGCACCAAAGCCGAAGCCGAAACACCGAAGCCGAAGGACAAAAGGAATCTGAAGACTGGAGCTGAACGGCTTAAGTCGTTCGTGATATGAGCACTGAGCATTGAACAAGGTACATTGTGCATGTAGCAGGGGCGACGTGTCACTAGCATTCAAAATGACAATGACAACGACAACGACAGCGTTGGTGATAATGATAATGATACTGATACTGGGAATCCATACTTGCATTTGTCATCTTGTGGTGTCGGTTTTCAAAGTGCCTTCATTTCCTCTTTTCTCTTTTCATTCAATTCAATAACACAGACACTAGATGCTAGATGCTAGATTCTAGATTGTAGACATCTTTTGTCTTTGTCTTAGATAGTTCCGACTGACAGATTTCCCATTTCCCATCCTTGAGAATCAAATTATGGGTATCCCATTTCCCTTTCATTTGTTTGTCTCCATCTTCATCTTCATCTCCGCCTCGTCTTTCGTCCTTCTTCCTTCTTCTTCGTCTTGGTTCTGGTTTTGGTATGTACAATCTGGTGTGAAATGTGGAATAAACAATAAGAAAAAGTATCTACGATCTACGAGTGAAAGCCAAAGACATGATAAAATTAGCGGGAGAAATTCTATCACCAAAGTCAAAGTTAAAATCACTTTTTCTCTTTATCGCCGTCATTATGATGTTGGAACTTTCTTCCTTCCTCCACTTTCTTTGCTAATTCTTATGGTGTCCACTTACATTACACATTTCATACTTGAGACTTTACATCTAAAGTATACTTTGACGGTGGAAAAATTCAAAGAACGTGACAAACAAGGGCAACTTGACTAGTGAAGAGTGAAGAGCTGACAAATTTTTGCCCCTTTTCAGAATTACGTCAATAAACTCGCTGTTATCTGTTCTGTTTGCTGTTGCTGTTGGATTGAGAATTGAAGAAAGGGGAAAAAGGAAAATCAATCACATCAATTCATCACGAGATGACTTTGAAACTCGAGACTCGAGACTCTAGATTTGAAACTTGAGATTTGAGACGTTTCCATTTTTCAATTTTAGTACGCTTTTTGAATCTAAAATGTAAAATCCAAAACAAACTTATTTTCCCAGTTGTACAAAATATTGGAAGAGGAAGGGAAAAAAGTTTGTGAATTAGGAATGGGGTTACATCCGCCAGTTTCAGTACAACCTCTAGGATCTAGCTTCTAGCTGTGAAGGAGTGAAATAAAAACAAAAATTAAAATGAATAGTGACACTGACGAATAGGAGAATGGAGTAGGAGAAGCCCTTTTCCCATTTCCTATTCATAGCAGGTGAAAGCTGCCATGCCATGAGGATGACGACGATGCATATGGAAATGGATGAAGCGAAAAAAGAAATGTGTAGAATGTAGACAGTAGATGCATACACAAAAGATAAAAGAGATCCACATGATCAATCTGAACCACACACTTAAAAGTTTGGTTTCATAAATATGTAAAAGTGGAAAAGATCTAGGTGCAGAAAAATGATGAAAGTAGAAAGTAGAAAAGTAGGAAATGTGTTCCATTTTTCATCCTTAAATCTTGTACCTAAAGCACATGATACATACAAACAGAGAACAGAGACAGAGACATAGACAGAGACAGGCCGAGGGATATCGTCCAAAATATAAAATTCTATCACATAAATCTCTGTAAAATCCCACCATTTGAAGCCAAATCACTCACATTCTACAGTCTACAGTCTACAGTCTGCATTTTACTACAGGGTAAAAGTGGAAAAGGTAGGAGTAATAAAAGGAAAATTGAGGTAGGTCGAGATTTGAGCTTGGAGCTTCGAGCTTCAAAGCGCAAGCTGCAAGCTGTGAGCTGTGAGCTTCAAACAAAAAAAGAAATGAAAAAACTATGTCAACTATTTCTACTTTCTACGTGTACAATGTAGAATGTAGAATTTCCGTAATTCCATGAATTTCTGTGTACATATTCTACTATAGGTAATATATCATGTACTTTTTCTATTTTTGTTTTAGCTACAAAATTCATGACTATTGACTATACGACTGTGACTGTATACTGTATGCTGTATATAACCATAATCATTACTATAAAAACCACAGTGTGCAAGAATCAAGAAAACCCCCATTCATTTCCATGAATTTTGTGGTTACTCTGTACATAAATGATAAAAGATTTTCAAGGACTGCTGAAAGAAACTATCAGTTTTTATTCCATTTTTATGTCTTTGTCATTTTGGACTGATGATGTCTGGATGTCTGTCTTCTGTCTTTTGTCTTCTGTCGGCCACATTAAACCCTTTAACCTAAATTTTATGAATAAAACGTAACATTTTCTAAATTTTTAACGCTCTACTCGATACTTGATTCTCTACACTCTATACTCTACACTCTATACTCTACACTCTATACTCTACACAAACAAGAAACAAAGCCTCTCTCTCTCTTTTCCTTTTTTCATGGAATTATGTGTGCTTTTGCTCTCTTCTTTCTATTTTCCAATTTGTAATATAAAAGCTTGGATTTTTGGATTTTGGGAATTTGGGAATTTGAGGCTTTTGACTACTGTTTTGTAAACCAAAAAGTTCCAGAAACTTGCATAAATCCGTAAAACATAATATGAAAACGTCATTAAAATCTTCACGTTGAATTGTTGGTAAATTGGATAATTGAGCAAGTTGGAAAATTATCAGGATTATTAGGAGTAAAAAGTAAAATGAATGAAGGAATAAATGAATGAGAATAAAATTTAAAGAGGTGAAACAAAAACTAAATTTAGAGGCAATTAAAATGTTCAATTTCCACTTTCCACTTTCCACTTTCTAGTTTTCAATTTTAAGCTCCAGCTCAACGAACATAAAACATAATGTTTCCATCTATCTTCCATCCATTAAATTCATAATCTGATTCTGATTTTATAATCGGATAAGGACGGATGAGAAAAAAGTGGTTTTACTTTTAAGCCAAATGAAACCAAATCAAAAAGGACTTGGATTCATCCGCTCATTGTTCATTTCTCTCATCTCTATTCACTTTTTAATTTGTACCATTACCAATTACCAATCTCCATGTAAAATCTACAATAGACTTTGAAAATTGCAGATTGAAATGAATCCTTTTGATTTATTTCTGTTAGTCTGTTAGTCTGTGGCTACTTGAATTTGTTTTGCTTGTTTATTTTCTAATTTTAGGTTTTACGTTTCCTAGTAAATTTTCAGCATGATTTGCATCACGTATTACATAATTTGTTGATTCTAGATTTTAGATTTTAGATTCTAGATTCTGTATTATGTGTGAGTATATTGATCATTGATCATGGTTTATGGAGAACGCAAATTAGAATCTATTGTTAGTAGCTAAAATTCTCAGAATGCGGATACCTTGGGCATGTACAGTATTGATGACTTATTTACTCTTTACTCTATTACATTATCATTATCATTAGTTGGTAGTTGGACGTCATTGTGCAGTTATTTACGCAATTCCCAATTCCCATACACAGAGTTACATGGAAATAAACATTTGTCAATCAGACCAACAAGAACCAGAACCACAACCACGCAATTCCATTACCGCTAATTGGTTTTTCCTTTGTTTCCTCCTTCACAAGACTTTCTCCACTTTCTCCACTTTCTCTTCTGAGCAAGAGAAAGGAGAAAAGACGAGGGACAAAGTGGAATAGAAATGGTATACGCATGTAGAATCTAGAATGTAGAAAAGTGCGGAGGTTGACAAATTTTAAGCCTCAAAGTACAAACTACATGGGCGATCGAGAGGACATTGAGCGTGGATTGTCATTAGTCATCCATTATGATTAATATCAAGATTTCTAGTCTACACACATTTTATCCAGCGTCGAGTGTCGAGTGTAGAGTGTCGAGTGTAGAGTGTCGAGTGTCCAATGTCGAGTGCAATGTGTGTAACTACTCAACACTCAACAACTCAACACTCGAGGAATACTGAATACTAAAACTGGGCCAAGGAATAGAGAAAAAAGTATGAAATATGGAGTATGAAATATGAATCATGTGGAATATGGAATGTGGAGCATGGAACATGACAATAATGACAATGATGTGGTTGGTTTGGTTTGGTATGATTTTCTGTGCTTACCGAGCATTTTGAGCACACGTTGTTGTCCCACTTCCCGTTTATTGCTGGAGAGTGACTTTCTGAGTCGGAGTTTGCTCTCCTTGACTCGACTGGCGTTCCGCAGAGTGAGTCCGATGAGGATGTATAAGCAAGTGATGAGGATCATTGGGGCTACGAAAAAAACACACGTCGCAATCTCAAAAGAATGCTCAATCAGCTTCTCCTTAACTGTGCACACGGGGGCTGTTATACTCGCATCCGACACCACCGGCGTCTCCACCAACCCAAATTGAAGGGCCTGCAAATCAAACATCACAAATATAAAATATTAAATCAGACATTAGAAATCCAATCCAATCCAATCCAATCCACCAAAAACAAACAACAAAATTAACAATTATAATCCCACCCCATTCGATCCGTTACGATCCAATAAAAATTCCATGTTGCATTTTATATTTGCATTCTTTGTTTCTTTTTATCATGTTTCTGTGTAAATTCCATGTTTTTATTTGTAAATGGTAACCTTTTGATTTTTGATAGATTTATCACCCATAAATTATGGGCCATAATCAATTAGAATCAGACTCAGATATCAGATCCATTTACCTTTGTATTTTTTATACGAAATCTCCAAAATAACTCATTTCATTTATAATAATTTTCTATTATATTTTCTATGTTTATACTTGAAATTAGTGGATTGTTGACTGCAAAAATACATTCTGTGATTTATTTAATGACTCCAGAATTAAATTATGTACATGGAGCACAAAACAGAAACCACACACCAAAATTCCCTGCATCCAGGATCCACAATTCAGCACAAGTGTTTTTATCATATTTTTTTTATTGATTATTGACCACTGACCACTGACCACCCTGAAAATTAATGTGTCCCTGGAGAAAAAACATTTTTTTATTTTTTATTATGAGGAGGATAAAAATAATTTATGTATCCGCTCCGCCTGTTTTTTTACCATGTTTTATGATCTGTGTCAAGAATCTAGAATGACCAAAAAAGTTTGCTACATCTTGTCCAAAAAAATCCAAAACAACCTAAAACCTAAAACTAACCACAAAGAGAATGAAATAGAAATGTCATTGTTGACTTTGGAATTTTAGAAGGCAGGAGACTGAAAAAGAAAACTGCCGGAAAAGGGGAAAAAAGCGAGAACAAACAATCTTCATCCGGAGCCAGAGCCAAAACTCTAGACTCTAGACTCTATAGGTTCTAGATTCTAGATCAGGTACATGTTGGTGTTGTACAAAGGTCTAAGATGAAACATGACAATTGAGTTTCAACCCATCAGCAAAATCAACAAGGTAAAAATGGAAAGGAAACGAGAAAAGAGGAAAAATACTTGTAGAGATTGAGATGGGAACGGAATTGATTGGGTGTAGACTTTAGACTTTAGACTGTAGTCTGCAGCCTGTAGTTTGTACAGCTGATAGAAAGAAAATAGAGAGCGGAACAAAGAAATTTCACTGCAACTCTGGGACTCTGGGACGGTGGAAAAAAAGCTCAAGGGAAACTAGAGGTAGTAACTTTGACTACAACGAGGTCTCGGTGATGAACGAGGGCTCCGTCAAGGTTTCCTCGTATGACAA
>JAQGBH010003273.1:0-20492 GCA_034698265.1 Sminthurinus aureus | reverse complement strand
CTAGTTCATCTCATCAAGACGAGCTTCAAGAGAAGCAGAGTGAGAGTCAGAAAAGGTAAATATCGTTGTCGTCTTGTCTTATGTGCAACAACAAAAAAACAACAATACTTTTTGATTAAAGACACTCTACAAATACATCAAAGCTAAATACGAATATGATACATGATTGTTCCCACATCTTTACAAATAATTTTCTCCTATTTCCTTGTTAAACTGTTAATACATAATAATACTATGGATAAAAATATTATGTATTTTGTACTGCTACTTTACTAATTAGTTCTGACCGTAGTACTTTTGACATGTAAATGTACGGTTTCTTCGCATTCGTATTTGTATAAAAACGGACAGTGTTTGTATTTTGGCTCGTTGACTCAAACGACATAAGAAACTTGTATTAATATTAAGATTGAGGTTAGTCACTCGGACTCTGTCGTCTCATCTTGAGTTGAATCTTGAATCTGTATTGATAAGAATACGGATGGTGTGATGATAATAGGAGAATAGGAGTGTTCTAAAAACTGAGTGTTGAATGTGTGGGTGTTTACAGTGTTATTTACGTGTGTGTTGAACAGGGTGTTGCATAATTTTACCATTGGATTTGAATTAGAAATACAAATAGAATTCATTCCTGTTGCTTGATGTAAAAAATATCACTTGACAAAGGAGGAGGAGAACAAGAAACAAGTACAAGTACAAATAAATGTAGAATTTAAATGTAGAATCGTGAGTCAACGAGCTAAAATGACAAACCAAGACAAATCTATTTCAATTGCTATTAATTTTAATTATTCAGCCACTAAAGAATTAATAATGTTACATGGTGTAATTTTAACCACATGTTTATTAAAACACATTTTTATTTTTATTTGTCTTATGCAGATTTAAACATGGGGATAGTGGTCTACTTGGCGATGGTGATGACGATGATGGAGGTGGAGGTGGAAGAGAAAGGGATTTTGACATGCTCGACTCCTCATCTTCAAATTTCCAACAAATGCATTCCAGCTCCAGTCTTTCACAACAGGAACAAAGTGAGCAACAACAATCCTCGAGTTCCTCCTACGTCCACTCAACAGTTCAATCGTCCAGTAATACTCAACAACAACAACAAGCAGGCCAAAACATTTCGTCCGAATTCGATTCAACAAGTACCTTTCAATCAAATTTAGGCCAAAACCAGAATCAAAATCAAAACCAGGGTCAAAATCAGGGGACGAGAAAGCGTCTCCGTGGAGGAAAATTAGAGACGATTCCAGATGACTATTTATATCCACATGATTCCCAAAACCAAAACCAAAACCAGTCTCAATCTAATTCACAATCGTCATCACAATTTCAATCATCTTCGTCCACCTCCCAGCAAAATCAAAATCTAAACCAGAATCAGAATCAAAACCAAAATCAACAAAAACAGCAAACAGGCGGTCAGAATCAACAACAACAACAACGAAACACCACAACCACAACCACATCGACAAACCAACAACCGACAAAAATCCTCCGTGGCGGAAAACTTGTCTCTGTTTCAAATACAGATAATAATAATACAAGTGGTCAATCCCGTCAAAGTCAACTCGCCTCTTCCTCCGTCATGACCAGTTCTAGTTCCAGCCAACACCATATGAGTGAACAACGAGCTGTTGAGGAGAGTAGCAAAGTCATCTCCGAGTCCAGCACCATCACCACCGAGCGGATCCTGGACAAAAATGGTCGTGTTATCTCTGAGAAAACGAGTGTTGCTGGAGGAAAACCCCAAGTGAGTCAAACAGGCTCCAAGAAAGTTCTGCGTGCGGGGAAAATGGAGAGTTCCAAGAGTGAGACGATAGCACAGAGTGATACAAGTGGACAGACAAAAGTCACTTCCTCCTCTTCTCAATTATCACAAGGATTCTCCGCAAGTGACGCCATAGCCTCAGATGGTCAGAGAACAAGTGACAGGAGTGGAACGAGTCAAGTCCAATCCTCCAACACAGAACAAATCCTGGATAAAGATGGAAATGTTATTAGTACAAGAACCATCAATAACAGTGGGGCCGGAACTACTTTGCCCGCCATAAACATTAATAATAGTAATAATAGTAATTTAAATAGTTTAAATACTAATACGTCTAATACGTCCACACGGACAGTTTTAAGAGGCGGGAAATTGGAAACGATCCCAGGGAATCAACAATCAACTTCCCTTTCAACATACGACAACAATGGAAACATGAGTCAAAATTTAAATTCAAATTCAAATTCATCTTCTTCAATTCAGCAGAGTTCAAGTTCCACTTCCAGTCAAAATATCATGTCCAGTTCAACCGTCCAAAGTCAAAGTGCCGTAACCTCCAACTCCAGTTCAACCTCAACAGTAGAAAGAATTTTGGATGAAAGAGGAAATGTCATTTCAACTCGAGTTGTTGATTCTTCTGGCAGAACTTTGCCATCAATCACACAGCAACAAAGCCAAAACCAGCAAAACCAACAACAAACTTCTGGTTCTATTGAAGACAGTCAACGAATCATTTCCGAGTCCAGCTCCAGTCTTCAGCGCCTTGGAGAAATGGATGACTCTTCAACTTTAAAATCAAAATCAAAATCAACCACTAGAGATAATGGAGATACTAAAGACAGAGAAAGTCGAGTAATTATTCGTGGTGGTAAATTAGAACGGATTCCTGGAGACAGAAATCAGACCAGCGGCCCCACACCAACAGCCGGCACGACTACCGTCCATTCTGAAAAAATGAGTCTCGGCCATCAGACCGTTTATGACAGCTCGTCTTCAACAATAACAACAGGAACAACAGCAACAGCAGGAAAAGCAACAGTGACAGACTCAGAAACATACAGAAGAGAGGAGCGGAGAGAAAAGGATATGCAGAGACTTGGAGCTGGAGAGCGAAGTCGACCCATCCGACACGACGACAATCTTCACATGGAAGGAGATTTTTACAGAGCTCCAAAGGAAACTGCTCCCCTACATGGTGATCGCTATGACACCAAGAGACCGCAAGACAATCTTTATCCGGAAGGCGATCGGAATTATCCAGAGCGGAGAGAAGCGCCAAAGGGCGAGAGAGTAGCCGGCGCCAAGCCCAAGGATACATTCCGAACAACTTCTGATGATTCTCGTGATAATGTGAATACAAGTGTTACTAGTGAAACTTCAAGTTCAACGACGAGGAGAGGAAGTCGTGTGGTTCTCCGAGGAGGAAAGTTGGAGAAAATTCCAGGGGATAAAAGAGGTCCACGACCCGCCGCTGGACAACACATTACCCTTGATGAGAAAATGTCT
This sequence comes from Sminthurinus aureus, assembly GCA_034698265.1. Taxonomy (NCBI): domain Eukaryota; kingdom Metazoa; phylum Arthropoda; class Collembola; order Symphypleona; family Katiannidae; genus Sminthurinus; species Sminthurinus aureus. The sequence goes on along the minus strand of JAQGBH010003273.1, from coordinate 17,209 downwards.
TTGGGTCATTCCACCAATGAGCAAATGCAAAATAACAGCAATATGAATACAAATTCCAGTACGAGTACCAGTTCCAGTTATAATGTATACTCACAACAACAACAGCAACAACAATCCAGTTCAAATGTCCAGAAGGAAGAATCCTCCAGCAGCACCACGGAAATCATCTCCTCTTCAACAATACAGGAGAAGGACGATCGGAACAAATTCCGTGGTTCCAAAGTAGAAACGACGACTGGAGGTCGTCTCCATCGCTACGGTGACATGCAAGGCATGACCATTGTGACCCAGTCCAAAACATCCATGGAACAAACAGCAGATCAGCGACGAGCTCAACAACAACTTGACGAATTATCCACGAGCAAAACCGTCTATGGTGTGAATATTGATGAGACTCTTCGTGACTCCAGAGTGAAGGCGATCCACGAAAGGGAAATATCAAGAGGAATTGTAAAGCTGGACAATTCCGAAATCATCACAACAGAGGACATTGAAAAATCCGTGACTGAAGTGAAGACAGCTCGAGTCCTCTCCGCTAATTCTAAGGAGACAGTGGAGCTGGATGAACATGTGACGAGCTCCACTCGCTCCACGGATCGACAAACCTACCGCCTGGACGAAATGTCCACCAGCTCCTCATCTCACCTGGGCATCACGGATGTCACCAATGTCCATAGTGTTACCAATGACCTTTCAAAATATCAATCTGACCTCAGCCACACGAACAAGGTCAAGACGGGTCAAATGCTGGTGGAGGACAGTTATGATGTCAAAACCTCCTTTCAAACTAGGGATGCCCAAAAGAATGTCAAGACGAGGGCGATTGAGGATGAAAATTATGTGACCACCACTTTCCTGGAAAAAGTTGAAGATCGACCCCATCGGATGGAACCACGACCCGCTCCAATCCGCTATCCAGACCAACTCAAGCTCGAAGGCCCGGTTGACTTTACCAGCGTCACGAGGAAGGAATATGATGAGAAGAAGAGTTCCCTCCAAAGAGCCACGAGACGAGACACCTTTACAAAACAAGAAGGTGATATGACTTTTTCAACTACAAAGGAATCTGAATACACACAAAAGACGTCAGAACGCCCCAAAATCCAGAGACAGAGAACCTGGACGAAGCAGGATGGAGAAATGTATTTACAAACCACAAATAGAGGTGAATATCGAGAATTCCCACTCACCAAAAAGGAGGAAGTGAAACGTCATGAAAATAATTTAAAACTCGAGGATTCTGCATTCACCTCAGTTTCTCGTACCACTGAAGACTTTCGAGTGCAATCTCCAGAAAAGAGACCAGTTGCAAAGAAACCGGTTGACAGTCTTCACCCAGAAGGGCAATTTTACACCCCGGACAAAGGAGTCGCCCCACTTAAAGGGGACAGGGCCCCCATTAAAAAACCGGTGGATAATCTTAAATCCGAAGGAGATTTCTATGGAAGACCCAGAGAAGAAGCCCCAGTGGGCGAACGGGCAAAGCCGTTTAAAAAAGAAGATAATCTTCACCCGGAGGGGCAATTTTATGGGCGACCTAAAGAACAAGCTCACACCCCTGGAGATCGTTATGCTGCCAAAAAGCCCGAGGATAATCTTAAACCAGAAGGAGATTTTTACCAAAGGCCAAAGGAAACTGTCGGAAAGGGAGAAAGATACCCAACAAAAAGACCGGAAGATAATCTAAAGCCTGAGGGAGAAATGTACCAAAGACCCAAAGAGCAAGCTCACGCTCCAGGTGAGCGGTACGCTGCCAAAAAACCCGAGGATAATCTTCACCCTGAGGGTCAATTCTATGGGCGTCCCAAGGAAGATGCCCCAGTGGGCGAACGGGCAAAGCCAGTGAAGCAGGAAGATAATCTTCATCCAGAGGGGCAATTTTATGGAAGGCCAAAAGAAGCAGCTCACGTTCCTGGAGATCGTTATGCTGCTAAAAAACCAGAGGACAATCTTAAGCCAGAAGGAGACTTTTATCAGAAACCAAAAGAAACTGTCGGAAAGGGAGAAAGGTACCCGACAAAAAAACCGGAAGATAATCTTCACTCTGAAGGTCAGTTTTATGGGCGTCCTAAGGAAACAGCCCCAGTGGGCGACAGGGCAAAACCAATTAGACAAGAAGATAATCTTCACCCTGAAGGGCAATTCTATGGAAGGCCAAAAGAAGCAGCTCACGTTCCGGGTGAACGGTATGCTGCGAAAAAGCCAGAGGACAATCTTAAGCCAGAAGGAGAATTTTACCAAAGGCCAAAGGAAACTGTTGGAAAGGGAGAAAGATACCCGACTAAAAGACCCGAAGATAATCTAAAGCCTGAGGGAGAAATGTATCAAAGACCCAAAGAGCAAGCTCACGTTCCGGGTGAACGGTACGCTGCCAAAAAGCCCGAGGATAATCTACGCCCAGAAGGTAAACAAAAATCACATAACATTATTGTACAATTTGTATCAAAGCTTTACAAAATTTTATAAAATATATAAAAAGTAGACAGATGAACTAGGCAAATAATCTAAGTTTTTACCTGAGAGAATATTTGGTGAATATTTACACATTTCTATTTTTCTCAATGATATTCACAAAAAAAAAGAAAAAATCTACACTCTACACTCTACACTACATAAAAGAATGATATTCCGTAGCACACGTTTTTTCCTCTCCACCGCTTTCAACACGATAGCGTGAGCATGAGGAAATTTTAGGGGGAAACTAGTAAATGTAGTTCATGATTTAATCCAATAGAACTACTGCTCTCGACTCTCGACTCTGGATTCTAGATTCTAGAGCTTTAGGTCTGGAGTTTCAAGTTCCATTCAACCCGGCAGCGGGCTGAATCGATATCGATGAATATCTTAATAAAATTGTGTTACATTGTTCTCTGACGTTACACTTACCGTTTACACGAGTCAACTCTTTTGTTTACACATATGAAGGCAGAACACAGAACCGAGTTTACTGTGCCAAAGGGAAAGATTAGCCTTGTGCATTATTTTATTAGAGCAATGTATACAATTTAAGCATCAAGAGTCAAGCGTCAAGAGTCGAGAGTCGAGTGTCCAGACTCAAGACAAATTACTTTTTTCCAACATATTCATTCCATTCCACTATACTCTATACTCTATACTCTATATTATTATGCAGAACACTACGGTGAAATTAATGAATGCTTTTCCTAGTTTCCTTTCTTTTTTGTATCCTACCAAATCCCATATGTTTATGCACAATACACAATACACGATACACAAAAGAATAGCTAAGACGGAGAAGGCAAAGGGGGAAAGAAAGGGAAAAGCTTTCATTTTTTAGTCACCTTAGTCACAGTAGAGAACACAACAAGACACAACAGAACACAATCAAATCAGAGGCAGGTATTAAAATTAAAAATTAAAAGACTTTCACCTCTCCTACATAATAATAATAGCAACTGCAATAGTGAGTCATATATTTTTAAATAGTACAGAAACCAGAAACAGCTACACTTTGAACAATTTTATCTCTTTATTATACAGTATATAGTGCACGTTTTTATTTCCTTCTATTGTTTTTATTACCACCGTCTGCATTTTTCTCCGTGTGTTTTGAAAAGTTGTTGTGATCTCGTGCGCAAGAGAATGATAAAATCACAAAAACAAAAACGAGTGCACGATGCACAATATATTATGTTTGTACAGGTATTTCATACGGGTGAAATATAATATTTAATTTTGTATTCTCTTTCCTCTAGGGAAATTTTATGAGCGGCCGAAGGAGGAAGCGCCATTGAAAGGAGATCGTGCCCCGATGAAGAGACCAGAGGACAATTTACATCCTGAAGGTCAATTCTATGGGCGACCTAAAGAGACAGCCCCAGTGGGCGAAAGGCGAACGCCAGTGAAGCAGGAAGACAATCTTCATCCAGAAGGGCAATTTTATGGAAGGCCAAAGGAAGCAGCTCATGCTCCGGGTGAACGATATCCAACAAAGAAGCCAGAAGACAATCTCAAACCAGAAGGAGACTTTTATCAGAAACCAAAGGAGGATGCTCCACATGGAGAAAGAGCAAAGCCCGTTAAACAACAGGACAATCTCTTCCCTGAAGGTACACACACATATTATGCATTTATGCAATGCTTGCTTCATAGTTTACATGAATATTTAAAAACATGCACAAAACACAAATACATAAAAGTAAATAGTGATAAGTTTATGCACAATGTACAACACCTTTTGTTCATACAATTTTTAAACATTTTAGGCATTGTTTACACCCAGATATTTTAAATACCCATGATTTTGTATTTTTATTCACTTGTTCAAGCATATGATTTTATATGTTAGGCTTAAGGCAGGACGCTAACAAAGTTATCTAATCTTGAACGAGGCTTAATAACCCATTACATTTTTCAGCGACCACACACACACACACTGAACACTGTACATTTTTTTATCTCAAATCTCTCGCTGACGACCAAGTTGACTTGTGATAAAAGTATAAAAATTGTTGTGAGCTCATTCGCTCATTCGCTCACTCTCACATTTTTTCAGCCTGTGAATGCCAATGCACAATACAGATATAGATATTCCAATGCCCAAAGTTTTTAGTTCATTCTGTACAGAATACAGAATGAACTAAAAAGTACCTATAGAATTATTAATGTTACATTTCTGGATGGATATTTTTCACAGGTAAATTTTACAATCGTCCAAAGGAGAACGTAACCTTCCTGCGTGGTGAGAGAGCGGATACAGTGATCCACAAAGACAACATTCAGTTTACAGGCCAATTCCAAGGGAGTACGACGTCTCAAGAGGATTACAAGAAAGGTGTTGGAGAGAGATACGAAGTGCGAAGGCACGAGGATCATCTTCACATGGATGGATCATTTGACTCCCGCACTGTGAACACAGAGGACTACCGCAGTTACGTCGGAGAAAGAGCGGAAGTTGTCAGACCTGAAGACAATCTGCACACTGGAGGACGTTTCTACGATAAACCAAAGGAAGTCGCACCACTCAAAGGCGACCGTGCACCTATCAAAAAACCAGAGGATAATTTACACAGTGAAGGTAAATTCCAAATTCCAAATTCTAAATTCATTTCAAATTTATTTCAGTGTAATTTTATTGTGAAGGAAAAGCGTGGAAAAATGAATTTTTTATTGGTTGTTGATTTTTAATCATTTATTTCATTTCATTCAAAGGCAAATTTTACTACTCGCCCAAGCCTGAAGCTCCAGGAAAAGGTGAGAGATATGACGTGAAAAGGCCAGTTGACAATTTATCTCAAAAAGGAGAATTTTACGGAAAACCAGTAGAAGAAGCTCCGCATGGGGAAAAAGCAAAGCCAATCAAACAACATGACAATCTCTATCCTGAAGGGAAATTCTATGGAAAGCCAGTGGAAGAGGCGCTTAAAGGAGAAAGAGCAAAACCTTTTAAATTTGAGGACAATCTTCATCCAGAAGGTGAATTTTATAGACAACCAAAGGAAGAAGCGCCAAAAATGGGCGAACGGTATCCAGCAAAGAAACCAGAAGACAATCTTTTCCTCGAGGGTGACTTCCAAAAACAACCAAAAGAACAACATGAAATGCCCGAAAAAAGAAAACTAATCAAACATGACGATAATCTTTATCCTGAAGGACAATTTTATCAACGGCCAACTCCAGAAGCTTACAAAAAAGGTTAACATATTTTATATTATTTTATATTACTTTATTTATACTATACAAAATAAAAAACAAGCTACAGAATACAGAATACAAAAGAGTGAAAAAATAATGCACCTTGACTGTTTACTTAATATTACTATTATTTTTGTTTGGAATTACAGGTGAACGAGCAGACGTGGTCAAGCCGGTTGATAATTTGAAATCGGAAGGAGAATTTTACCAGAGACCAAAGGAAGTTACTGGAAAAGGTGAAAGATATCCAGCTAAAAAACCTGAGGATAATCTGAAGCCGGAAGGTGAATTTGCTCCGAGACATAAGCAAGAAGCTCCAATGGGAGAAAGGGCCAAGCCTATTAAACAGCAGGATAATCTGTATCCAGAAGGCCAATTTTATGCCCCAGCCCATGTCGATGCCCCTCTTAAGGGCGATAGGGCGGAAGTTAAGAGACCAGTAGATAATTTGAAGACATCTGAGGATGACTTTTATCAGAGACCAAAAGAAACAATGGGAAAAGGTGAAAGATACCCAGCCAAAAAACCCGTGGATAATTTGTACCCAGAGGGTGATTTCTACCAAGCCCCTAAGGAAAAACATTACCCAACTCCTGAAAAAGCCCACCAAAAGAAACCAGAAGATAACCTTTATCCAGAGGGTAAATTCTACGCTCCAGCCCATGTCGATGCTCCTTTGAAGGGTGATAGAGCTGAAGTTAAGAGACCCGTAGACAACTTAAAGACCTCTGAGGATGACTTTTACCAACGCCCCAAAGAAGTTGTGGGTAAGGGCGAAAGATACCCCACCAAGAAACCCGAGGATAATCTAAAATCAGAGGGTGAAATGTATCAGAGACCTAAGGAACATGCACCAGTGGGCGACAGGGCAAAACCAATTAGACAGGAAGATAATTTATACCCAGAGGGTCAATTTTATGGAAGGCCAAAAGAAGCAGCCCACGTTCCGGGTGAACGGTATGCTACGAAAAAACCTGTTGACAACTTGAAAACTGGCGAAGGTGACTTCACAATGAAACCCAGAGACCAAGTACCCCTAAAGGGCGAAAGATACGAGGCCAAAAAACCCACGGACAATCTTTTCCTTGAGGGTGACTTCCAAGACCGACCAAAGGAGCAACATGCAATGCCCGAAAAAAGAAAATTAATCAAACATGATGACAATTTATATCCAGAGGGTCAATTTTACCAGAGACCCACAGCCATGACTCCCCTCAAGGGTGATAGGGCGGAAGTCAAGAGACCAGTAGACAACTTAAAGACCTCTGAGGATGACTTTTATCAAAAACCTAAAGAAGTTGTGGGTGTAGGAGAAAGATATCCAACAAAGAGACCCGTAGACAATTTATCCCAAAAAGGAGAATTTTCACCCAAGCTCAAAGAGGAATTCCCACAAGGTGAACGTCGTGGACTTATCAAACAGCATGATAATTTGTATCCTGAAGGTAAATTCTACGCTCCAGCCCATGTTGATGCTCCTCTCAAGGGAGATAGGGCGGAAGTAAAGAGACCAGTAGATAATTTGAAGACATCTGAGGATGACTTTTACCAACGACCCCAAGAAACTGTGGGTATAGGAGAAAGATATCCCACCAAGAGACCAGTAGACAATTTAAAATCAGAGGGTGATTTTTACCAAAAGCCAAAGGAAGCAGTTCATTCTCCGGGCGAAAGGTATCCAACAAAGAGACCAGAGGATAATCTCTATCCAGAAGGGAAATTTTATGCCCCAGCCCATGTTGATGCTCCTTTGAAGGGCGATAGGGCTGATGTTGTCAGACCAAAGGATAATCTCCACCCTGAGGGCGACTTCTACCAACGGCCCAAAGACGTAGTGGGCAAAGGAGACCGATATGATGTGAAAAAACCAGTGGACAATTTAAAACAAGAAGGTGAAATGTATCACCCTATCAAAGAGGGTGCACCAATCATGGCTCCCAAATTAGTTCAAAGACGCCCTGATGACAATCTCCACCCAGAAGGTCAATTCTACCAACGACCCACTGTCGAAGCCCCACTTAAAGGAGAAAGAGCAGATATCAAGAAACCTGTTGATAATTTGAAAATGGAGGGTGATTTTACCATGAAACAAAGAGACGCGGCTCCAGTGGGCGAAAGATTTCCCGCCAAAAGACCAGAAGACAATCTTCGACCTGAAGGAGATTTCCAAGGTCGCCCTAAAGAAGGTGCGCCAGTCATGGCTCCAAAACTAGTTCAAAAACGCCCCGAGGACAACCTTCACCCAGAGGGACAATTCTACAATAGGCCGAAAGAGGTCGCTCCAGTCGGCGAGAAACGAACCCCTCTTCGTCAAGTGGACAATCTTCATCCAGAAGGTGACTTTTATCAACGACCTAAAGAACAAGTTCCAGTCATGGGCGAAAGGTACCCAACAAAGAGACCAGAGGATAATCTTCGCCCTGAAGGTGAATTTCAAGATCGTCCAAAGGAACAAATTCCACAGGGTGAAAAAAGACGACCCTACAAGCATGAGGATAATCTTCATCCAGAAGGTCAATTCTACCAACGTCCAACTTCAGAAGCACCCCTCAAGGGAGAACGAGCGGATGTGGTCAGACCTGTTGATAATCTTAGACCAGAGGGTAACTTTTACCAAAAACCCAAGGAACAAGCTCACGCTCCGGGTGAACGATTCCCCGCCAAAAAACCAGAGGATAATTTGAAACCAGAGGGTGACTTTTCACCCAGACATAGACAAGAAGCACCCGTTGGTGAACGTCGACAACCTTATCGTCAGGAAGACAATCTCTACCCCGAGGGTAAATTCTATGCCCCAGCTCAACCTGATGCGCCCCTCAAGGGCGAAAGAGCGGATATCAAGAAACCAGTTGATAATCTCAAATCCGGTGAAGGTGATTTTTATCAACGCCCCAAAGAAGTTGTGGGTAAGGGTGAGAGGTACCCCACCAAAAAGCCAGAGGATAATCTTCGCCCCGAGGGCGAGTTCACTCAAAGGCCCAAAGAACAAGCACCAACAATGCCAGAAAAAGCCAAACAAAAGAGACCAGAGGACAATCTTCATCCAGAGGGTGAATTCTACAACCGACCCACAACTGAAGCGCCCCTTAAGGGCGAAAGGGCTGATGTTGTCCGGCCCAAGGATAATCTCCACCCCGAAGGTGACTTTTACCAGCGACCCAAAGAAACCGTTGGAAAAGGCGAAAGATACCCCGCAAAGAAACCAGAAGACAATCTTAAGCCAGAAGGCGAATTCCACCAAAAACCAAAAGAAGCTATTCCTGCTGGCGAAAGAAGAAAACCCATCAGACAAGAAGACAATCTTCACCCCGAAGGTCAATTTTACGCCCCAGCTGCCCCTTCAGCTCCTCTCAAGGGTGAACGAGCTGACATAAAAAAACCAGTTGACAATCTTAAGACAGGTGAAGGAGATTTCACTCAAAGACCTAAAGATCAAATTCCTCTGATGGGCGAGAGATATCCCGCAAAACGCCCCGAAGATAATCTACGCCCAGAAGGGGAAACCTACCAAAGACCCAAGGAACACGCACCAACCATGCCCGAAAAAGCCAAACAAAAAAGACCTGAAGACAACCTTCACCCTGAGGGTGAATTTTATGGGCGACCTAAAGAAACAGTCCCAGTGGGCGAAAGGCGAACACCAGTTAAACATGATGATAATCTTCATCCCGAGGGTCAATTCTACGGAAGGCCAAAGGAAGTTGCTCACGTTCCCGGTGAACGGTATCCAACAAAGAAGCCAGAAGACAATCTGAAACCAGAAGGAGACTTTTACCAACGGCCAAAGGAAGTTGTTGGCAAAGGTGAGAGATACAGTCCAAAGAAACCAGTGGACAATCTCAAACCGGAAGGAGACTTTTATCAACGGCCAGCTGAAAAAACTCCACTTATGGGTGAACGAGCTGTTGTCAAAAAACCCGTGGATAATTTACAACCTGAAGGTAAATTCTATGGATTTTAAATTGTAGATTTTAGATTGATTAAAATGTAGAATATTCTTTATTTATTTGAAACCTGCACTGTATTTTTTCTAACATGTACAAAATCTCTCTAAATAAAATCTGTATATTTATTTATTTACTCTAATTTTTCTGCACTAAAAAATTTGATGCATGACCTTTTAGCGCACTAATACTTTTCACTAATTATTGCATGACCATTCAAAGCTTTACATTTTGCCCACCAAAACTAACCATAGTAAATAGTAAATAATTTTTAAATGTACATAATTACCATAGATTTTTAGTTAGTGTTTACTTACATTTGTGTAGATTGTAGATTGTAGATTACCTTGCACTTTTGTAACACTGACACCAATTTCCATTGGAATGTAAAATATAACCGGTGTGTAGCATGTAAAATGTAGAATTTGGTGTGTAGTTTGAATTAACACAGTAGACAGTAGTCAGTAGACAGTAGAAGTAACCCGTTTGACTTGAGTATCTATGATGATTTTGCTATGGATACTCGTATTCATATTCATATTGATAAAACAGTCATCACACTGAAATGTGGAATATGGAATATGAATATTCACAAAAATAGCATTGAATTTCACATGATACATGATTTGCAGGTGAATTTTACCAAAGGACAAAAGATGTCACTCATCTCCGTGGAGAAAGAGCAGAGCGAGTTGTGCGAGAGGATCAACTCCGACTGGAAGGGTCACACACAGACACAACCACAGCTCGACAGGATTATCGTCAATATGTTGGCCAGAGAGCTGAGGTGGTTCGACATGAGGACAATTTGAATACTGAAGGAGCATTCACATCTACAACAACCAGTCAACAAGAATACAAACAAGTGAGAGGAGAACGAGCGGAAATCAGGAAACACGAGGACAACCTTCGCATGGAAGGTATGATACTCGCATATTCATTTCACATAAATAATATAATCTTTTATCTAGTATCAACTAGATAAAATAACAAACGTTAACTACAAACTTTACTTATTTACTTACTGACCGCTGATTTTAATTTCATAGACGACTAATATAAAAATTCAATCTACAATTTTCTATCTACTTTCTACTTTCTGTACTGACAAAGCTAATCAAATTTTAATCAATGCTCTAAACATTTACTCACTTCTCCCGAATCACTCATGACTCGTCTCGAGTCATTAGTTTTCTCAGCGGGAGATAATTATTAATCAATCATTTTTTCTAAAAATAACGGTGACGCGCAAAAAATAATCAATAATCAACATTCCAAATTCCTAAAATAACAAATCTGGAGTTGAAAAATTCAAATAAGAAAGTTAATCTTAAAATCACTCACACATTTTAACATTGAATTTACAACTTACAATTTACAAGAAATGGTTCATCAGGTTTTAAAGGTGTAATCCAATATAATAATTACTATTAAATTATTACATACTCTAAACCATTAATAATTTTCACTAAATTAATAACTATGGGTAAAGGAAAAAAATTATTATGAGGAAATTAATTAATGTTAAATATGAAAAAGCCAAGTTAACTAAAATACTCGCAAATGGCAAATAACATGAGCAGAACATGCAAAATAAGAAGTATAAAACGGACATTGGATATTCATTTATTCATAATGTACAAAATGAATTGTGGATATTCAACGCTGCTAGAAAATCGCAAACATTTTTATGAGCATGTGGATATCATTAAATTCAATTTTCCTGTCAAGCACAATCACTTGGAAATTTTTCTCCATCAAACCTCAAAGGCATTCATTTACCAGTGAAATTTAGCAGGTTAAGAATCTTTTAGCATACCGATAATTGAAAAAGAAGGCAAAGGAAAGGGAAAATCCAGGTGTATTTGAAGTACGGTGAGCTTAGAACTAGTTTTTATACTGGGTATCTCTATTTTGCTGTGATCACTCCGGGTGGCACAAACAAACACAAACCTAGGAGACTCCACAGTATTGAGCATGTGAAATACACATGAAATTTCAACGGGAAAAATCAAAGTAAAATCAATTTTACTTCTTTCTCAATTCTCCATTCTCCACCCAAATCAAAAATCAAAACTTTATGAGCCATTCAGTGTGAATTTAATGTAGTTCAATGTTAAAAGTGAGTCTACTGTAAGTCTGTTGTGTATTGATTAAAATTTGATACGAACAAACAGAAAACAAATACTTTTGGACAAATCCGTATTCGTATTCGTAAAAGATTCAAAAATTGAATTGACTATAAAATGTCCATATAAAAAATAGGTGAGTTCTATCAGCGACCAAAGGAAGATTCTGTACTTGTCGGTGAGCGAGCAATGGTTAAAAGACCAGTTGATAATTTAAAACCAGAGGGTGAATTCTACAGCTCTCCAAAAGCCGCCGAGTACATTAAGGGTGAAAGGGCGGATATTCGGAAGCCGGAAGATAATCTTCATTCAGAAGGTCAAATGTACATTGAAGAGAAGAAATTTGAAGAGTTTAGAGGTGAAAGGTTCGAAATGAAACGTCCAGTTGACAATCTAAAGCCAGAGGGTGAATTTACCCACAAAATTGTTGGCCAAGCCCCAATGGGTGAAAAACGAGCCCTCATCAAGCAAAGAGACAATCTTCAACCCGAGGGTGAATTCTACGGAAAATCAAAGGAAGAGCCCGCGGCCTATGTTAAAGGTGAGAGATTTGAACTCCATCGTCCTGAGGACAATTTAAAACTAGAGGGTGAATTTGAACAGAAGAAGAGAGAAGAAAGTCCAAGGATTGAAAAGCGGGCGCCCATTCGTCAAGGTGACAATCTTACTCTCGAGGGCGAATTTTATGGAAGGGTGAAAGAAGAACCCTCCGTTTGGGCTCCGGGTGAAAGGTTCCAAACGAAGAGGCCTGAAGACAACTTAAAACTAGAGGGTGAATTTGAGCAAAGGAAAAGAGAAGAAACTCCGAGGGCTGAAAAGAGGACGCCCATTAGAACACAAGACAATCTTTATCTCGAGGGTGAATTCTATGAAAAGCCGAAGGAAGAGCCCTTAGCTCGAGGAGAGAGATTTGAAATGCGCCGCCCCGAAGACAATCTCAAGCCCGAAGGGTCATTTGAAGTGAGGAGGGTTGAAGAAGCCCCAAAAGGGGAGAAGCGACAACTCATTCGACAGGAAGACAATCTTCAATCCGGGGGTGAATTCTACGGGAAAACCAAAGATGAGGGCTGGGTGAAAGGAGAGAGATTTGAACTTCGTCGCCCAGAGGATAATTTGAAGCCCGAGGGTCAATTTGAACAAAGGCGGGTTGAAGAAGCCCCAAAAATTGAGAAACGTACTCCAATTCGTCAAGGTGACAATCTTTATCCGGAGGGTGAATTTTATGGCAAAACTAAGAGCCAAGGAGAAGGAGCAGGAGACTTGGATTCAGCCTCCGTTTGGGCCCCTGGTGAAAGATTTACAACCAAGAGACCCGAAGACAATCTAAAACCCGAGGGTGAATTTACGGGGAAAACTGTCGAAAAGGCGCCCATCATCGCAAAAAGAGCCCCAATTCGCCAAGAAGACAATCTCCACCTCGAGGGCAAATTTGAACAGAGAAAGAGAGACGAAGCACCCGCACGAGTTGAAAAACGCGGCCTCATCAAACAACAGGATAATCTTCATTCCGGTGGAGAATTTTTAGAAAAGCCCAAAGAACCCGCACCCTACCTACACCCATCCGATCGAGCCCAACAAAAACGCCCCGAGGACAATCTCTACCTTGATGGCGAATATCTTGAGGTCGAGGAAGGGAAGAGGATGGGGGTTGATAGTCAAGGGAAATACGTAATGGCTGAGCGTCGAATCATGATTAAAAGTGATGATAATCTTCACTGTTCTGGAGAATTCTACGGCATTCGCCGCACTATGGCTGAAGATCAGGTTGATCAAAGTCGGAGTGGCTATGGGAAAAGTGGAACACGAGCTGAGATGAAATATCCCGAGGATAATATTCATATCGAGGGTGACTTTTACCAAAAGGAGAAAGAAGTGCGTCCTCAGGAATACTCGAGCCCAGAAAAAAGGAGACCCTTCAAAGCCATTGATAATCTGTACACGGAGGGTGAAATGGATTTTAGTGGTTCAGATCGTGGAGGTCAGAGTCAAAATCAAAATCAAAGTCGAAGTCCTGGTCTCAATCATGCTCGCGGTGAAACATTTGAGCTGAAAAAGCCCGAGGATAATTTGAGATCCGAGGGAGAATTTTATGGACGGGAGAAGGAACAATATCAACAAGGAGAACGACGATCGCCCTTCCGAGCCAATGACAATCTATATTTGGAAGGGGAACAATCCTTCAGAGAGGAAGGAGCTGACACAACAGAAACAAATAATTATAATTCCACCGTCACCCAAGGTCGACGTGTCATGTTCAAGGCGGAGGACAATCTTCACCTCGAAGGTGAATCCTACTATCAAAAAGTGGTCGAAGAAGCTCCAGCTCTTGAGAAAAGGGCGCCAATTAAAAAACCCGAGGACAATTTAAAACTGGAGGGTGAAACTAATTATCAACGGGAAAGTTCATCCACACCAATGTCAACATCCAGAACTGATGGGCGAAGAACGCCAATCAAACATGAAGACAATCTTCATCTGGAGGGCGAAATGCAAGTCCAAAGAAGAACAGGAGAACAGGATGACATTTCTCGTACTATTGATCGACGAACTCCCATCCGTCAACAGGACAATTTATACCCTGAAGGTCAGATGGAATTCCACGACTCCTCTTCTCGTCCAGCAACCCCCGCAGACCAGTATCAGCAACAGTATAAAAAAGGAGTGAGATTTGATATGAAAATCCCTGAGGATAATCTAAAGACGGGTGAAGGTCATGGACAGGGACAGCTCCACGCCTCTGCCGTCTCTCAATCCAAGCAGGACTTTGTCGAGTTGGGCAAAGGAGAACGAGCGATAGTAAAGAGGCCAGAGGATCAAATCACCATTGGTGATGATTCAACCACAAATTCAAATTCAACCTCAACAACAACAACAACCTCAACGTCAGTGAGTCGTGAGGAATTTAAACAGCACGTGAAGAGCGAGAGGCGAGAGGCTGTTCGCTTCGAGGACAATTTGAAAATGGAGGGTGAACATTATATGCAATCCGGACGATCCTCCAGTCAAGAGGACTATAGTAATAAAAAACCTTCGAGTAATTTTCTAGTCAATGGACGAGTCACGCCGATTCGCCCTGTCGATAATCTCTTTCCGGAGGGTGAACTCTCTATGGACAGTCATAGAGACGGACCTCGGACTTTTACTAAAGGTGAACGAGCGGAAATTAGTAAACCCGTCGATAACCTTAAACCCGAAGGTACAAAATATTATTACAAATAATTTTTTTCAGCTGCGTGTTTTTAACTGTTGATTGTTTATTTCATCTCATATTTTTCATTGTCATTGTCATTGTCATTGTCATTTTCATGTTCCTCGTTTTGTGACGCTTTGCTTTTGCTTACTAAATAAAAAATCCTTATAAATAATAATAATAAATTGGGAGATGGAGAAAAAACAAGACTAATATGAAATTTAAAAACAAGTACAATTTTACTAAATGACTCTTGTATCAATTTTCCCTTTAGGTAAATTTTACGAAAAAGTAAAGGAAGATGCTCCATCTCCAGGGGATCGCTACCCCACCAAAAAACCAACAGACAATCTTCGACCAGAAGGAGATTTCTACTCCCCGAAAAAAGACCAGACTGTTCCTCGTGGCGAGCGCTATGATGTGAAGAAACCCCAAGATAATCTTAAAATGGAAGGCTCAATGGACACCGGACCAAAAGGACCGGCTCCTGGCAAAGGAGAAAGAGCGGAAGTCAAACGTCCACAGGACAATCTTCGGATGGAAGGGAAAATGGACATTCTGGAGAAATCCACTATAACGAGACAGGGAGAAAGAGCAACCGTTGTTCGACACGCGGATAATCTAACAGTTGGTGAAGGTTCCATGCAAATGCAAACCACAAGTCAACACCTTCATCAAAAACAACAACAAGTCCAGAGAGAACAAATCCA
Source organism: Sminthurinus aureus (assembly GCA_034698265.1). Classification (NCBI taxonomy): domain Eukaryota; kingdom Metazoa; phylum Arthropoda; class Collembola; order Symphypleona; family Katiannidae; genus Sminthurinus; species Sminthurinus aureus. The sequence goes on along the minus strand of JAQGBH010003273.1, from coordinate 1,581 downwards.
AAGGGAGACGGAAGAGAGGAGGATAAAGATGGACATAATCTCTTCTAATGAGAATCGAATCTCCAGTGCCAAGAGGAAAGAGCAGCAGACGAGTAGCTCAATTGTTTTGGGTGATGATCGAGGAGATGCTCGCTTCGAGAGGACGACAACGGGAAAGAGAACGACGGTTGAGACACGGAATTTGCAGAATGGTCAGGGTCACATGGTGAGTGAAAAGTCGATGGAGTCTAGTGTGAAACAAGGAGCTGAGACGAGACTCATGGAGGATCGCTCTGTGGAACAAAAGGTGTTGAGTCAGTCCATGTCTGCCAAGTCCACGATGAATCAATCAATCGTTCTAAATAATACAGCTTCAAACACCTCTAGTTCTCATATACAAAGCAGCTCACAAGCTCAGTCTCAATTACAATCTCAATCACAAGCGTCAAATGCCCATACATCTTCTTCCTCGACAACAGCAACAACAGGCGCAACAACAGTAGGACAGTCGGCTTCCTCCACATCCCAATTCCAATCCAAATCCTCTTCACAACAACAACAGCAAGAACAACAAGCCTTGTCCACTTTGAATCAACAAAGTGTGAGTAGCTCGAGCCAAATGACTTCGGGTCAAATCCATGCGAATCGGGTCGGCTCTAAGGAAGTTAATGTCACTCGAGAGGTCACTGTTACCAAGAGACCTGCCGGTCACTCTGGAGAGTCCGTGACAACCACTACTACCACAAGGACAAATGTCCATGGACAAGGACCAACTCAAACTTCTCAAATTACAAATCAAAGTCAAAGTCAGATTCATAATCAACAACAACAATCATTCTCAACCATCCAACAAAATGAATCATCCAGCCGATCATCAAACGTCCAGTCCAAAAACATGATGAATTCCTCAAATGTCTACTCCACAACCACTTCATCCTCCAATAATAATAATAATAATAATAATAGTAGTAGTAATAATAATAGTAATAATAATAATAATAAAAATGATACGGCGATGAGGAGTAGCAGTCAAAATTCAAATATAAGTTCGAATAGTGCCACATTTAGTAAACAAGTGGGTGGGATCAACTCCAATGTTAATATTAATAAGGGAACTTTCACAAAGTCCATGGCTAAAGAAGTTTCCACCAGTTTGAGACAACAGGAACAATTACAACAATTGCAACATCAACAGCTACATCAAAGTCAGAATCAGAGCCAGAATCAGAATCAGAGTCAAAGGTCAACTCACTCCAGAATTCATGGTGATAATTCTACATCAACGTCGACGACTACAACAACTGGAGCTGGAACTGGAACTGGACTTGGAGCTGGACCAGGAGCAGGTGCTGGTGGAAATAAATGGACAAGTAGAGATGAAGCAGCGGGTAAAAATTCATTTGCCACATCCCTCCGAAGTTCGTCATCCACTGGAGATTTTTATGATAGTAGTAGCAATTTGGCGAGTGGTCGACGAATTTCCTCCGGTCATAATCAATCCAATATCAACATTAGTAACTCCAATTCCAATAATAATTTCAACAGTAGTAATAGTAATAATAATACATGTGCAATCCATTCACACTCGACTTCATCCACAAC